>JAVCKV010569797.1:0-10168 GCA_032274145.1 Herpochondria borealis | reverse complement strand
TCTTCCTCTGGTTGTTGCAGAACAAAGCGTCCAAAGATGCAAAGGCCTGCTGAAGAATGGTCTTAGAATTTGGCCATTTGTGAATGAGTAACACAATGATTCCCACTCCACCCAACGCGATAGTTTCTTCACGGTGCCTCTGTGTTGCTTCATTGTTATCAGGCTGGTGTTCGCAATCGCCAAGAAGATCATTTAAATGCTCAAAAGCTGCCGTGACGTCCCAGAAGCGCTGTTCTTGTAGCCACTTAAATAGTAGGTTTGAGATCTTACTCCCAGTAGTCATCAAAGCCGCTGCTACATGCATCATCTCCCCGAATGACCTCTTCTTGTCCATGCTGGAACCATTAAGCTCAAGTATATACAGTGACTTGGTGATATTGTCGGGCTCAAGCATCGCAAGAGCATATATGACGTTCAGTCTTTCTATGTCCATCATGGTGTCTGTGCTCAAATCCACCAGAGCGTTGGCAAATGCAGCCTGGTCCTGCACTGTAGGCACATCGTCGTCTCCGAGGACAAAATGGCCAGCCAACAGACGAGATAAGCAGCTGCCAGTGGTGACAGCCATGTTGTTTTTGGCGTAGATGACAGGCCATGCCCCTGGAACACGATCCATACATTCATCCTCGTCAATGATATTTGCATTGACTTCTTCTAGTGTCGTGTGAGAAGTATTCAGCCAATCTTCCTCGTAGTCATATATACTTTCTGTATCGCGGCGTCCTGGAAGGAGGGCTGTTGGGAGTTCAAGTTTGGGATTCAAGCGATGATTTGGGAACATGCTTTTTCCTAGAGGAGTGAAATAGTCCTTGTCCAGGTTACGGAAGACAAGGCCGTGAAGCCAGATGGAGCTTAGCGTGCCCTTATGCTTTTGCAACATATGGCAAACACACGTCGTGAAGAAGCCATAGGTGATACCACACATACCAGTCCCACCAGACATGCTCTTGTATGTGTCATGATCCAAGTCACCCGTAACCTCAGGTGCCAACACATCTTCAAGGTATGTTCTGGCCATGACAAGGGAGTCGTTGGAAATATGCAGGCCTGTGAGATTGCTGAGATCCTCAATTGCCTGCATTGTGTGCGGCATATCATCTAGCATACCTGTCAGGCAAACATTCCGGAGAGTACCCGTATGGTTAAAAGCCGTGATTACCTGAGCCCATTGGCTGTCTTTGAGCAACTTGTCGTCATACCGGTCAACAGTTCCAGGGATTTCAAGGGTAATTTTGACCATCGGCGGAAAGGCATGTCGGAGTATGGAAATGAACCGCTCCCATTCCTGGTCTGTAGCCTCGCCCCAAGCCTCAGTTTCGATGTCATCTACACATCTCCTGAGGCCATAGTAACGGATGATGAGCTCCTTAGATGTGATTTTGTAGTTGCGGTCAAGGATATTGATGATGCCATTTCGCCTCACAATGCCACCAAAAAGATCTGCCAGTTGTTCCAAATCCACTAAACTGTTCCTTTCAGCTGCATCGTAATTGAACACATTACATCTGTCACCCAACGAACAAATTTCCATGTTGCTCATTATTTGACACTCTCTGTCTGTTACCAAGTTAACGTAGACCTTCATGGTGGGGGCTCGTTATACCGCAGTAGTAGTAGGCTCGTTATACCGTAGTAGTAGTAGTAGTAGTAGTAGTAATATTTGATAGATAGATAGTAGATAGAGCGCCGTTGCCTGATTGACCGAATGATTGGATGAATGAATGACTGCGCGTGTGCACTACATCGCATTGCTTGCCTTGGATCTGCCACCATATTCTTTCTTCAAGTAAGTCCTAGACCCGGGACCCAACAAAATATAATGAGCGATCCAGAATTAGAGCTTCCTCAATCAATCAGGAAGCCAGGGGCAATGCCATGTCATGTCATGTCATTTCATGTCAGTGCCGCACCGTGCGATGCAACAGCAACAACAGTCACCACCACAACAACAGCAAGCAACCATACTAGCTGGTATCGTACTATAGCTGGTACTATAGCTAGTACTAGTACCAACTTGCAACAATGGGCAACATCTTCGCAAAGAAACGGTCCTGTGATTATCTTGAAGATGATCACGAAGGGCCTGGCTCCAACAGCAGCAGCAACAGCAACAGCAGCAGCAGCAGCAACAAGAGAAGGAGAATGCCCATGGCTGCCGAGCTGCTTGCAGAGGTGCTCTCGATCATTGAGTCATTACCCAACCCTACCGATACTGTTGAATACATCAATAGAGTTGACAGAGCTTTTGAGATTGTAGTTCACGAAGATCCAAGCCTCCTTGCACTCCAGCCAGTAATTGAATACTTTATGGAAGTCGGCCGCTTGCTCCCAAGCAAACTGGAGCAATTCATTATGACATGCAAGCAGCAGAACTTACCAGAACGTGCAAGAAATCAACTATCCAACGAAGTGGAGGAACGTCTCGCGAACGCAAGTGATGAAGATGCTGAAGAGCTCACGATCCTGATTCAGCAATTTCCAGAAATCCTGAAGGGTTATTCTGTGGATGATGAGCTCCACGATGTGAATGTGTCAGACTCGGTTCTGAATCGTATCTGGCACCGTCAACTCCATGGTCTGCACTACAAGGAAGTGGCAGCCATCAATGCGTTTATGGATGAGCATTTGCGGTGGGCAGATCACCTTGATTGGTACAGATGGGTAGAAGAGATGTTAAGCCTTGATCCATCACTTCGACCACCAATGCTTGCATTACGTCTTGCCCAGATATTTGTCAACGATCAAAGTAGTAACTTGGTATCAGCATCCTGCACGGAAGACAGCAACTTTGACATTCTTCTAACTCTGCTCCCAAACCTGGACGAGCTTCGGTACACTCCCTTTCAAGAGACCTCATACAACGACCCTTATGTAGTTGGGTTTGGGGCGACCATCTTTCCCAACCGCAGACACCATCTTGCTCGGCTGTACGCTTCATGGCAGGACCTACAGCCATCTTCCTTGGTAAAGTTGACGATCCATATTTCACTTGACGACACAGCTGAACAAGCCGGTACTGCTGATCTCGGAAAGGCTCTGAGAGCGTGTCCAGCGCTCCTAACCCTCTGTCTCATGCCCAGGAATCTCGAGCCAGAGGATATATATGATCGCAGTCATAATGGCTTGAGCTACCAGAAAACGGTAGCCCTCCTCGGAAGGATTGCTGAAGAAGTTAGTGGCCTGCATCAGCTGCAAAACCTAGAGCTTGCTCTCCTCGAGAGTACATATGGGCAGTGTGGTGGAGTGTCTGTCACGGATACTTTCATAAAACTGTTCAAGATGGGGCTACGGAGCCTGAAGATTAGTGGCCCGCCATTTGAAGCTACCGTCACTGATGAGCTCAGGGAAGCCATTGTGAGCAATATGTCCTTGACAACTTTCCGGGTCATGAAAAACCGCAACCCAAGTACATCCTCTAATTGGGACACGAAGCGAGACTTCGTGAGGACCCGTGGAAGGTATGTGGATTTGGCCAGACACTACACCAGGCTGAATGAGGTTGGACGCTCCCGCCTATGGCAAAAAGATGTCTCCGCAGACTGCGTTGTCAAATGTGTGTTGGAGGTGGCTTCACTTTGGCATCCTGGTATTGCAGTCTCCGTCTTACATACCATGTTCTGTGGCAACCCCGCACTCCTGGCACATTGCCACAATTAATCTAAGTTATCCTTTACTACCTACAATAGTACATGTACATATCACCAGTGGCAGCAGTAGTTGCGGTATACTAGCTACATCATTGGATGCATGCTGCTTTTAATGTACATGTGATAAAAGTATGGTGGATGGATCGTAGAGGTGGAGGTGAAGGTGGATGTCAGTGTGGACCAATGTTGGTGCGTGTGTGATTGTATATTCTATGCCGTTTGATCTAATGTAAGTTGTAACTATAGTGGCTGGCCCTAGCTAAATAGCAGCACGGTGTAGCATAGCACCATAGCACCTTCAGACTCGGCCAAGAATAGTATTATGTTGTAACCAATCCACAAAATGACCAAGGGCTGACACGTGTGCACGGTTTGCGCACGCATTCCGACTCAATGCCTCCCATTTATTTGAGATACCAGTACGTGATTTTTTAAGATCCTAGCTAGTAGCTAGTAGCTAGTCTACTTGAAAGCTATTCTACTAGCTAGAAAGCAAAGCTATTCTACTAGAAAGCTAGTAGCTAGCATGTCCGCTGATTGTGCAGTAGAGTAGAGTAGAGTAGTACGATGGTACTAAGGAAGGCAAAACTTTAGGAGATAGAACGTTGTGTTATTATGTACATCAGACCAGTAGAGACACTTATTGGTAAAGATGTTAAAGTAGTACTACAGGTACTTGTTATAGTAGAAGTACTAACACTAGCTATAGCTATCCGCTAGGGAATCTGTAGGTCATTCCTAGATGATAGCAAGGCCACAAACAGCAAGTGCAATGTTTTAGCGTTCCAGCAAGCAAACTAAAGGACAGTACCCACCACTAACCATCGCATCACTTACCAGTGGAGATGATACAGGTCCGACCACTTGTCTGCATACGCACCACCATTTTTTTTGTCAAGCACAAAGCTGTTAAGCTTGATGCTGACAATAGCCACTTGTCCTCCATCCTCTTGTTCGGTCTCAAAAGCTATCATATAACGAGAGGCTTTACGCCACCCATCCTCATAGCAGCTGGAATCTGGTTTGCCTGTGTACCGGGCCTCACGCCCTACACTGCAGATTTCATTGTCAGTCAGCCGTAGAAAGCTGACTACAACTTTAAGAACATCATTCGCCTTTGGTTTGGACAAGAATGGTTCGGGTTTGTCCAGCACAAAAGTGCCGTGGCCATCCTTGAAGAAGTCTGGGCAATTAGCACCTTGAATACACTTGTGAATCACGCCCCGGGGCCGCCCTTGGTTGGTTGGGTCATAAATCAAAACATGTAGGATGTAATCCTTTGCGTCACCCTTGAAGGTTGTAACCCCAATGTCGTTTTGTGAAATTTTATGAACACAGGGTCGAGGGTGATGTTCGCATACAACCATGTAGATCTTCCCAAGGAAAAAGTAGATATCTTCAAACGGTCCTTCCGGATCCAAGCCTGACACTGAACCGTGACCATACTGAGTGATGCAATTCCGTTTCCAAACAAAATGCTTAGACATGTGAAGGACAAGCATACCTAGAATGCAAGAGCCTTGATATTCAGAGACGCGGCCACTATGAAAAACAATACTGAGAGCCTTTATCGTGGTGTCACTGGTGGAGCCAGTCATATCCTACTACTACTACTACTACTAGCAGCTATAGAGTAATCTTCTAGCAATGGCTCTACAATGTACAACGTAGGGTAGTGTAGTGTAGGAAAGTAGCAGGGATTGGTATTGCTTGTATGTGGATAATGCGAACTACTATCAGCACTACTACGAATGGTACTACTACTACTACTTGTACTAGCTGGTAGCTATTATATTAGTAAAGCTAGCTACTACCTCTAGCTAGCTAGTACAGTTCCGCTCATAGCTATGACTGTAAATGACCGGAATGACTGGAGCCTCCTGGTGTATTTGTACCAGGCACATAGGTCATGATGACATCACCATGTGCATCATCACCATGTGTCAGCCTCCGGGAATAAACCAACATCATACATTGCACCTCAGTTTTTTGTTCTCCCTTGCTGACACTATGAGTCACGGGGCTATCATGAATGCCTGATGCACTACTACTAGTAGTAGTAGTAAGTAGCTTAGCTCCTTACTAGTAGTACCATGCTAGCTAGCTAGTACGGTAAGCAGTAGCTAACCATAATGTCAATCAATTACGATGATCTCAGCTTCCTCTTGTTGCTGACCTTCTTCTGCAACCGGCATGGGCATAGGCATATCCGCATACACTCCAGTTGGCTCCGTAGACGTCCAATGGATGTTGGCATTGTTATACAGCACAATATCCTGGTCGGTGATAGTGCTAGGATGCAGTCCTGGACGAATGGATCGCTCATCGACACGCGTAACAGTAATGGCCCCTCTTTGATAGGTGTATATGCTAGCTCGGAAGGTTGAGCATCTCTGTAGAAAATGAGACATCAACTGCAGGTCGGAAAGGGTGCCCCAGTTACTGCTGCTTTCAGAGTAGAAATTGCTCATTTTGTGGATGTAGGATTGCCTGTTTTTGTGGATAGAAAAAGTGGGAGAGAACATAGCAGTAAACTCTGCATCGGTGAGCCCTGTTGCAACATGATCCAAAAAAAGTGCATGGAATATTGTGACTTTGAGGCGTCGACGGTCTCTTTTACCAGTGAACCATGAGGTGTCACCACCTACTGTGGTTATGCCGATAGCTATCAAAGCAATCCCCACTGATACAAAGAAGCATCGGCTTGAGGAGCTTTCAACTGACACTCGGTTAGTTCCTGGGATGGTTGACATGGTGGGTGTGGATGGGTGGGTGGGTGAATATATTACTGCTAGCTAGTAGTAGTAGCTAGTTAGCTAAGTAGGTAGCTAGAGGTAGGTAGCTAGGTAGGAGGGAGCTCAGGTAGCTACTATTATAGTAGTACTAGTAGTAGCTAGTAGCTAGTAGCTAGAGCTAGTAGTACTGTACCGGTATACTATTCTATTATTCCAATACGTGGGTAATCCAGAGGCAGTATCTATTCTATTGTATGTCCGTGTGAGCAAGATACAATTGTACTAGTACCAACTAGCTAGCTGTAGTATGAGTTTGTGTCAACTCCATGCCACATGATATCTATCATAGATCGATGGGATGGGATGCATGGCACGTGCATGGCACAAGCACAAGGTAGGTAGAGCTATCTAGCTAGCTAGATCTAACGGTAACCCTAAGCAGATCTGGAAGTTGCTAGCTACTGCTATCTAGCTAGAACCCTAACCACATACGGTGGTACATGATGTTGTATAGTACTAGCCAGTGATAGCTAGTACTACCAGAGATACTAGCTAGTAGTATCTACAGTACAACGGAAGAAAAGCCTCTCGTGCTGCTAAATTACCTGCCTACTACTACTGCTGTTGCTGTTGCTGCTACAACTACTGGCAGTATGCCTAGTAGCTACTATCACTGGGTATCATATTCAAATGCTGGGTGGAGATGAAGCTGCTGGTGAGCTGGAAGCCACGATCATCAGTGGCATCTTGGTGGGCATCGGCATCGGCATCAGTATCAGTATCAGTATCAGCATCGGTATCAGCATCAGTGGCAGGTGGCTGCGCTGCTTCCGATGAGATGCAGATACTATAGCTATAGCTAGTGCTGACATCGTGGTCTCTCATGCATGGTGTAGCTCTAACTTGGTTCATCCATTGCCAGTGCATCCATTGTGAGTACATGTAGGAGATAGCAAAGCCTCGCCATGCAGCACCAAAGTTCCGAATGTTTGCAGCAAAGTAGAATGGGTAGGATGGCGGCATTTTCTGCCACAACCACATGGGGCCACACCGCATGAAGAATGTCCGGGTCTGGGGACTGAATCGTAGAGTAATAATGCTTATGGTGGAAGCAACGTGCTCGGCCAGCTCCTGCTGTCGAAGAAGGTGAGGCTGGGATTGGCTGTGAAAGCTATTACTGCTATTCATGTAACGACCATTCATGTAACCACCAATGTAAGGACGATGGGCATGTTCATCCACACGGTAAGTGGCTGTATCCGGTTCATGAGCACAAAGGTTATCCGGCCCCCGTCGGTGAATACGAGGATGATGGTCCATGGTCATGTAAGAACGGTTCACAACAAGGGTGCCTGGGCCGACATTGTTGACACGGGGATGGTTGAATCTTGTAGTATTATTCACTGGAACTGGAACTGGAACTGGAACTGCAAAAAGAGGCACAACCTCATCCTCTTCGTCGCTGCTGCTATCATATCCATTGTATCCAGGGTAAAGGCCATCGTCACTACTACTGTCACTATCAGAGTTGTAGTTACCATTATTGACTACTAGCCGAGGAACAACTAGAGGTGGGTCATCATCGTGGAATACCTGATGAGGCTGAAGAGGAGCCATGATTCTGAGGATATTATTAATATTAGCTGGAGCGAGGATTGAAGCGATGTGATATATTTATATTTATATTCGGTATTGTTGACAACGGCGATGCCTCCAACAAAGCTGATGCCTGATGCGATGGTATAATACTACTTGTACTAGTACTCGTACTCGTACTAATACTGATATTGTAACCACGCAAGAACAAGAACAACAACAACAACACTGCCTGTCTCGTAGAGGAGTGAGTGTAGTTTTGCTGAGCTGGGACTACTTGTAATGGAGCGGGAGGTAATCGATGTGCTCATCGATGTGGAAATGTAGCCAAATGGCAAAGCCGTTTGTTGGAGTTGAACATTTGAGGAAGCTATGAGCTAGCTAGTACTACTACTAGTACTACCAAATACTACTAGCTAGCTAGTAGTAGTAGTAAGTACTGCGTACTGCGTACCAAGTACTAACAAATACTAGCCAGTAGTACTACTACAGTACTTATTTAATTCGCACTCTATGCAGGATTTGGTCCTTTATGCAGGATTTGATTTAGATCTATCTATTCCAGGGAAGCTAGCTGCTACGACGTAATAGTAATAGCATTGCCACGAATGGTAATTAAAAGGTGTGTGTTTATATCTTTTACAGCAGCTGGCTGAGAAACACCCAGACTACTACATGTACTAGCAGCTAGTACTGCTACTATTACTACATCTAGTATCCACCGGATAGGTAATCAAGTACACTTTTTATGAGGTATATTTACTTATCAACCATCCACTTTTTCCCACGACCTTAATGCTGCATTGCCTGTGACTGACCGGCAACTCAGCAACAACAAAACCGAACGTTTCGATGTCTTTATACTAAAAGTGTACATCCGTTTGTCCTATGAAACTAAAAGTGTACATCTTTTTGTCCTATCAAAAATGATAGTCGATGTAACTTGAGTGGTCACCATGCCGACAACCTATAGCAAATGTTCGGGGAAACTATAATGACCTGCCACAATGAGAACAGGGCTATTTGCAAGATAGTCTCGATGGTTAATATTGATCTCACGTTAAGGAAAGTGAAAAGCTAATGTTGTGTTTGTCCCACTACTAGTAGTTTGTTTGTTTTTACTGTACCATGCACGATCCTATGACGTACTTGTACTTGCCAATTGATGAGCTGAATGGTACAAGAAAGGCACATACATTATATCATAATTTGTGCTGTGAAGTACGTAACTACTGTACTAGCTAGTACTGATTCTACATGTATGTATATTCCTTCAACGCCACTTTAGGACTCTCATCTTGTCGCAATTTCTGACAAATATCATTTAGAGGGTCTCTTCAACGAACTTCTTGAAGGCGTCAACAGTGCGCACCTCAGATTCGTACTTGACAACAGTTCCATCGGCCTTGATGACATTGACAGTGGGGAAGGACTGTGTGTTCAAGTTGTCCTGAACAAATTCACGGTCTTCGTCTCCACGGTAGGAGAAGACATCCAAATCAGTGGCTCCAGCAAATGACTCGAATTCATCCTCCATTACTTGTGAAAATTGGCACCAAGGGGCGTAGACGACCATGACGGAAGCCTTTCCACTCTTGACGACCTCCAAGGCGGCATCGGAAGATTCAATCTTCTTGACGGTGCTCTTGTCAGATTCCCACAAATCGCGATCCCAGGTCTTTTCGGCACCCGCAACGTGGATTCCGCATTCGGTCTTGGTGGATCCGTCCTTGTTTTCCAAGCCAACAAAGCGTCCCTTACGTTCGGAAGCATAGTCCAACCATTGGGTCTTGTCTCCGGTCCATTCGTAGTTGACAAACTTCACACTTCCGTCTTCTGGGATGGGGATAGTGTCCTTGGCATCACCAATACTGGGGTATCCCTGTTCGTGAAGAGGATGGTAGGGGCTCTTGTTCACTTGGAAGTAGTCAAAGCAATCCTCCAAAGTCCAGTATGCAAGAGGGTTGCACTTGGCCAATCCTCCTCCAATAGGGGCATTCTCGAAAAGATCGATCCAGGCACGTTCAAATCCCTGCCAACGGGTACGTCCGTTGATCATGCAGTCAGTTCCACAAGTCTTGAGTCCTCTTTGGAAGGGCTCGACCTTGCAGACACGGTCATATTCATCAATGTCCTCCTTCCACAAGTCGACTCCGTATCGCTTATCAAAGGCAGCTTTGTCGCCTACAG
>JAVCKV010569786.1:0-10169 GCA_032274145.1 Herpochondria borealis | reverse complement strand
TTTAGACTCTCCGAAGTCTCCGAGATATCCTTATACTATACCTGAGTCCCGTACTTACTGTACGTATAGACAGAAAGACAACCAGTCGCCTTTCATGGGATCACTTGCTACCTAAACGAACTACAGTGCTACACTACCACTATCTTGTACACATTCGCGTTTGTTGGTGTGTGCGATACTACAGTTTCCAAAGAAAAGGTAGATCATTTCAATAAAATTGATAGCCCATTTCAATATAAATATGATTGATCATTTCAATAAAAACATGATTGATCATTTCAATAAAAACATGATTGATCATTTCAATAAAAACATGATTGATCATTTCAACAAAAACATGATTGATTATTTCAATATAAACATGAATGATCATTTCAATAAAAAATGATAAGTTGTTGCTTCAATAGAGGACGAGTTTTTATTTTGCAAATAATTGCTTATCCGATTCAGTTTAACGCGTTACACATCCAAGTTCCCGTCATTATGCTGCCTAAACTTGCCGATTTTTCTCACCGCTGTACCTTGTGCCCGAAGTAGCTCAGCAAGTAGCGGGGCAATGCACATGCAGCAGCGCATTTGGAGAGGCACCCAAGAAATCACCTTAGGTTGATCAGTACTAGTAGCTTCTCTTTTCACACGCGAAATATATTCCACCACGGCATTGAGATTGGATATTCCGACGAAAACTTGCAGAACAATATGCAGGATCTGTGGTGGAAAAATATAGGGCTTTTGACGTTGACAATATTTCGCATACTTTTCGAAGTCATGGTAAAATGTATTTGATACCCTGCCTAGATTCTCGCGTGAAGATGCAGATATACCAACTTGAGTAAGACCGGCAATTGAACGTAAGGGAGCCATGGATTTTCGAGTTTCGTTGAAGCTTCGTCGTCTCTTAGCACGAAACAAGGCCAGAGATAACAATATTCTAGTTTAATTTGATGTAAATGAATAAATATTTTGACAGACGTATGACTGAGTTTCCTAAATAATATCAAAAATTTGCAAAAAAGTATTCATTTTAACTTCAAATTTTCGTCATCGGTCGCTGCCATTTTACCTGCGGGTCTCGCGATTAGGCGAAGGGGAAAACGGAAAGCAATAGTTCTAGACTCTGTAACTAAACGATAATCCACGGATTTAATATTGCGAATGTGTGTGAAATAAATTAAAATTAAAATGTTGATGACTTAAAATATATTACACACAAACAAAACAAATGTACCGCAATGATAACCTCCTCAAGAATATATCGCTTTTTATGAGAACTTTGTGCATGTCTCTCTCGAGATGGCCAGGAAAATGCCTCACAGACCTCCTCTTTCGGAAGAAGAGAGGATTTCTATCAATCGAAGCATCGGCGAAGACGCATTGCCTATCGACAAAGCGGCTTCCCAAAAACGCAGTAAAATGGCCATTGGGAACTACTCAAAAGAGCCGGTAGGCTATGGTAAGAAACGAACGTTGGGGCACCCTCGAACTCTAACAAAAGCGGAGTAAATAGCCATAATCTAGGCCATAAAGGAAAAAAGCATCAATCCGGAAAGTGACAACTACTTTTAGAGTCCTTGCGATCCATATGACGGTCTTGCGTCACGTCATTGCTGATAAACATATGCGTACAAGCAGATGCTAAGAACCCTTACGCATAAATGGATGCACATCGCAGCTAAGAAAAGATAGGCAATCGATCAGTTTTATTGGAATGCTTTACTTAGTAAGGAAATCTTCTTTGACTTAAAAAATTTCAACAAGGACGGTTCTGACGGTTGAAGATACTACTGGTATGAACGCAAAAGCCAGCGGAGGAGTCCTTGTAGCCTTCATTCGGGTGGAAGGGGTATCGTCTTGTGTGGTTCTTTTGTAAGCGCCGAAATACGTCACTTTGCGTTGATGATAAAATCCAGAACTAAGAAAGTTACAACTATCTGTTTTACTATTACTTATTCCATTTTAATGCTGTTTTAAGGGAAAAGGAAGCACGATTTCATGTTTTTGCAAGAACACGCAGCAGTTCACACTACAAAGCAATGAAAACAATGATTACAAACTGTGGAGGTTGTGTTACTACCATATCTTGCGTTATCTGTGGATCTTAACCCGATTGAGATTTTGAGGGGAATTAGCGTGCGAGGTTTATGCCAATGGTCGAAAGAATACAAAAAATGCTCATCGACTTGACGGAGATGTTTCTCGAGAAATGGGACTCTAAGAGTAAATATTCGCTTTAGCACTTTATCAACGCTATTCCCGCGCGTGGTTTGAAAGTTTTGAAGGCGGATTGTAAAAAGATATTGTACGTTTAAGTAGTAGAACCACATTTCATGCGTAAAACATATATGGAGCCTTTCAATTTGTTAAATTGTTTGTGTCCAGATTTCTGTAAATTACGCAAATCTTGGAAGTTAAATCTGATTTATAACTACTCCCACATTTCAACTTGCAGGTTATCATTGTAATACGCAATCTGTAAGACGTGACAGAGCCCCCACAACTGCAGAACTTGGATCTACTTGAAGCTGAGTTGTAGGTAACTGCTTCTCTTTCTGCCCAATTCCGCAGGGTTTTGAAATTTCTGGATGATTTCAAAGTTTCTAAAGCCTTCGTTTCCTATTCAATAATTTTCGGCCGTCGTACTAAGATGGCCACAGGCGTGCTTTTTGAGTGAGAGACTGGCCTTTATCGATATTTACGGAAAGTACGGCTTTGTCCAGTTCTACCGAAGACCTGTGCAAATAGCTGTACTTCGCTTTAGACGTCCACAGACTCATGAATACACCCAAAATCCTCTTCGATCGGTGAGTTAGCGTACGAGGAAGCCCCGCCATCCTTTAAGCAGTGAGGAGTAAACTTCAGCTCTCCCAATAAACCCACTGATGATAACCCCCTCATTCATCCTGCCTAGTTCTCGGTGGTTTTTTGAGTTTCGTTCTTAATGGGTCATGAAGCGGAATGAAGGAGAGACAACTGCAGGCAGTTAGGGACATTGTGTCAAAATCTATGACAGTGGTTTTCAAAAGCCCTTGTTTGATTGTTTGGTCTGTATTTGTTGGCTTTAGCCACAAAGAGTAGCGCAAGTCGCCTCCAACCAAAATTTTATCAACCGAGACTCGTCCACGATGTGTCTCGTAGTGTGGCTTGTTACCTCCTTCCCGTCACAAGCATACAAGGGAAACAATTTGATAGATTTGAACACTGGGAAGCGAGCTGTGCAATTCGGGACCGCTGAGACGTGCAGTTGAGCGTTTTATCATCGCTAGGCGGTGCGTGCGTCCGGCGCAGAAGTAAGGACAAGCGCGGAGGAAGAATAAAGGAGGAAAAGGTAGTAAAAAGGTAGTAAAAGAATTGGAAAACGGCTTTATTTGGGAACATTTGTGGCATCCTCCGTAACAGCTTGATAATTTTAAGCAAAATCACCCAGCGCCACACAGGCGGCTTATGTAGATTTTGGGTAAGCGATCGAAGCGAAGTACAGGGCAAAAAGTTCTCAAGAGCAAAAAACACTAAGACTTAATACAAAGAACATGCCCGCCTCCTTTTAGCATCCTCTCAAAAAGCCAAATGCCTTTTTTCTGAACTTATTAATTGCAACCAGCACGAACAGCAGACCCAAGATACGATGGGACTAACCAGCGAGTGGAAAACCAGACCAGACAGCCAGCAGGCGTGTTACCCCCGCATGCCGAAGTGGTATAATATCGGGCCACTCCAGAGGAAATGAATGCTGCTATCTCGCATGTAACCGATTGGCTGAGTGGGAAAGTGGTGATATAATTCTCGACAACGTGAGTGGCGGAAACGTGTAGAGATCGTCCCCTTCCAGTGAGTTGGCCCCTTATGACCGTACTGCATAAAACCAAATTCATGTCGGGGCTGTCTCGGATGCGGCAAGTCCGCGCGCATCTAGCATGAAATGCGATCACAACAGTCATGTCAGATAACGGTTTGGCGCACCGTTTCAAACAATGTCCGTAGGCGCCACTGTGGTGACCGGTAGTGGCTGCTGCCGTATGCGACGCGTAAGAGTCAGATTAGGGCTATACGGGCCGATCGAACAAGCGCCTCAAGGCGGATGGCAGGGATAGGCACGACTTTCGTGCGAGTGAACCACAACCGATCTGGACCGCCTGGCCAAGTCAAGAGCCAGGTTCGCTGAAATAGCAGGGGCCGTAGGTGCCTGGTTTGATCGACCACGCGAATTTTCTGAGGACGGGGGACTTCAGTTCGGCAATAACAGTACCGTTATCGCCGTCCTATCCACGGCCCCTACGTCTGTGTATCTGCGAGACGCCAATGGAACTGGGACAGAACTGGGGAAGGCGTTTGGACGGGCCTGACAATGCATCTGATTTCGTGATATGTTCGAAGCTTCCATACGGGTTATCGTTTAGAGCGGCGCGGAAGATGCCTTTTGACAATCGTCATTGAGAATAAGTGGCCCGAAGTTTCGAGTCGTCGTGTGAAAGACAGCACACGAATTCCATCGGCCGGTGAACTGATCAGAAAGAGGCGCCACGGGCGCCTCAAAAGTAGCCTCATTCATCGCGGCCGACCGTACCGTGGATGGTGTGTGCGGTTAAATAGTCCGTTCTATGAATGAAAATGACAGGCATTCGGTGATTGGTCACTTTTCAGGCACTACAGGCGCCTGTTTTCACCGTTCCCGGTTGTCTGTTGCGGGTGTGGTCGCCTTTTCTAAGTTTTTGGGCCAGCAATGCGGTGGGAACAAGTGGCGACTGAAACATTCGGGACGTAATTGGCAGCCACGGCGTGTTTGTTCTACTCGCGATTAGTGCTTGACTAGCAGTGGTTTACTAACAATGCGCAGAACGGGACCTGAAAAGCGCCGTGGGGATCTTTTTTGTAGGGTGCAGCGGCTGAGTTGCACTTGGCACATAAAACCGCTAAAACTTGTCGTTGGCGTCGTCCACTACGTTTGTCCGATTAAGGCGCCGCCCCGTCAGCAGAGAAGAAAGGCTGATAAAGATGCGTCGAAGTCGCCTCGAGTTATTAGGGCGAGAGTGAACGCGAAGTGGTTTTTAGAGTCCCGACGCTTTTGCCTAGAATAAGATAGAAAGAGGCGCGGAAAGATTTTTTTCCGAAATCGGGATTATCAAGGTGAATTGCCCGAGCTGGTCATATGCTGTGCCGTGATTAAAATTTGGCACGGTATGTATCGCCCCTTAATTAGATCTGATCTCGCCGCCGTGGGTGGCCGGGATTCTGCAGAACTCAATAGGCTCAACGCCGGCGCCGGGGGCTCTGACTCGCCTCATGCGCGTGTGAATGGGCGGCATATAAGGGTAATCATGGCAGATCTACGGATAAATCCAGAAAACACATTAACAGATACTATTATCCTCATCGACTCATCCTCCAACATAAACTTGAGCGACAACATCATAAACACCAAAAACATGAACTACAACAGAAAGATTACCATGATCGAATTTGCATACCTTAGGCGAATTTTTAAACAAGGCCTCATTCCGAGGTCGCGCCTGCTGACCCCGGCAGGGAGCTCACTTTAAAATTCCCTCGCGTTGGGAGCTCCCGCATGAGAGAGTGCGCTTCCGAATGAAGTCCGATTGCCGAGTGGACGCACTTTCCCATAGTCAAATTCAACTACAGTAAATTGCAGCATTTTTTGCAAAGCGAGGAAGCGATTGAGTTACAAGAAGACAGGAATGGCAGGTGCTGCAGAATAGGCAAAGTGTCGTCGCGAGACAGTGGTGCAGGCCAACCGACCGGCGGAGAGCGATAGATGCTCGGCATTTGCCTCCTCATATGTAGGCAGTGCGGGCTCTTTTTCATCGCAATGCCCAGCTGATCACTCGCCTGAAATCCTGAGCGAGAACTTCGAGCAAGCAGGAGCGGCGCGGCCCAGGTGCCCATGTTGGAGGCCCTCGAGCCGTCTTCGAGTTTGCTCGTCCCGCTCGAACCCCTTACTAGGCAAGGGAGACTTCCACGCTTATTCGCGAGAGCCTGAAATCACTGGCCCGCTGGGCCCACCTGAAAGATCTTGGAGAAAACCTGTCTGCGGATAACCGTGCCGGGAACTGCGTCTTCATTTTTAGCACAGCGAGGCTTGATGGGCTCCGCGCGCAGGATGTATATAGGAGGGCGTGGTGGGTTGATCTAGAGGAAAAGGGAGAGGATTAAACGGTTAATGGGAAGAGGACGAAACGGTTGAAAGTAAACATAGGGCGAGAGATAAATGATTTCCACGAGGGGCGCCGGGCCGAATCACGTGTAAACTTGTGCAGCAATTGATTTTCACCGCCAAAATTTAATCCGCTCGGCCTGACAGTCCCGGTCAGTGCTGGAGGCCAGTGCTGGCGGCCGAAACGCCCCCCCTGCTGCTCGAGTAACACATGGGAAATCTTGGGCGCAGCGACTGGTGTCCCGCATCAGGCCCGACTCAAGTATCCCACAGGACGTTAGTTTCCACTATTTACCCGTTGGGAGAGCATAACCGACTCACGACTGCATCCTTGTACCTCAGGCGCCTTCAACACCTGTCCACTGGATCGATAAAATGACTTCGCACATGAGTTCGCTAGCTTTTATCAATCGGTCGAAGAAAGAAAGTCGCGCCGCATGCGCTACATCAACCCTTCACCTCACTGCTCTGCTCACAGAGCACAAAACCGGTCAAAAACCGCCACAGTCCCAGCCTGAGCTTCCAAGCACTGAAAGATCCTCTATACTGAGTTGTTTGCGGGGTTTGGAGCGGATAGAGGAAAGGAATGAGAGCGGGGGGAGCGGAAAACATCGCGCCGTATTCGCGAATTGCGGTCCAACCCCCTTGTACCATACCTAAAACAAACCAAGAATACAATTTCCTTCACCCCGAAAGTTGCTGTACACTGTCGCGCTTTCCGAGCAACTTCAGCCCTTTTAGCTGGTACACGTGTGATTTATTCTGTGCTGTTGGCGATTCGAGAAGTTAGTTTGAATACGGAACCCCGGGGGCGTGAGAAACTTCTCTCGCCACCGGCATATAATAAATGACACTTGTCACAGCGTGCGTCCAAATAGTGTTGGAGACGGGCCTCCGAAGTTCTGTACAACCCGAACTGTAATGCCTTGTGAGACATCGCGCCGAAGTCTGACCAAAGTACTACAGTAAGCATGGAGCAAGCGCCGAAATCGACCCATTTTCGAGGTGATTAACGAGCGCCGAGGTTCGAGGTCAGGTCTGTTTCTTCTTTTACGGGAACACTTGGAGTTTCTGTTAAAGGCACCACTCTGACGGCATTTGACTGGAGGCGAAGGCGGTCCACTGAATTCCGTTCAGTACTTTCATCCGCATTGAGCAAGAGCTAATTCAAGTCTCTTTGCGAGAAGCTCCAACTGGTTAAAATGTGATCTTCGTATAATTGTCTGGGTCAACATTGGCCGCTCCAGCGCGGGTGGCTCTTAAGTTAGACTATCTCTACCAGAAGCGGGGAGAAAAGTTTAGATAGTAAAGACGAGCACGCCCGACGCATCGACTCGTAGAGTCGTTGCAGGCGCGAATTTCGAACTAACAAAACTGAATTGAAGTACTATTAGTACGGCCGGACTATAAAAGAACAATTAAATCGCTACTTCCTGAGAGGTTGAAGATTCTAGGACGTGCGGAGAAGTCTGGGACTTTCCAAAACGTGCCTCTCCTTGAGGGGGTGCTTGGACTAACATGTAAGTGTACCAAACTACCCTTTCTAGTATCTCCGCACCATTTACTGGTTACATGTGTACTGTACGTATGCGGTGCCACAGTAATGTGGTAAACTACGGTAAGAACTACTGTACGAGCACATGTATTTACGTACAGTAAGGGTGCTGCTACTGTACTTGCACGTGGGTTTACGTACAGTAGTGCGCGTTTACTGCCTAAGTAAAGTAACCTCGCGTACTGTAGGTTCTCCTGTACGACACGCCAGTACGGTAGTCCGGTAGCACTACGTAACGTACGAAGTATGAATTGTAATATACGAATTACACGTGGTGACTGATTCAACGGTGTCTGATGACTGATGAATGATCCATGATGATGCACTGAGTCTTTGGAATTGCTTCGTCAGTTTTGTGGATAATCGATGACGCGATACATGTCGCGCCGGAAGCGCGACTCCGATGGTCGATGATCATAAATTTAAAATAGGAGAAAGGAAAGGAGGAAAAGAATTGGTAGAGGGCGACGGGGGGAAAATTCTGAGAGAGAACCCTCCAAAATCCAGAACCAAAAAGACGACTGAAGCATGACCGCGGCCTTTTCAGCCGCCTAATATTCAAGACTCGAAAAACCATCGGGTATGTCTGAAGGAGGACGGATATGGAGGACCAAAGCCAGCAGAGAGGAGTTCTTAAGAGAGAGGGCTAAGTTATTCCATCTACTCACGATCAGAGACGTAGGACATGTACGAGGGAGGTTGGTTCCACCAGGCAAGAAAAAGTTGGTAGTTCTCGTTGAAAATGCGATGCCCAGTAAGTGGATACCGCTGCCAGTTGCTCGCTTTCTGCGTTACGAGTTACAAACTACCGAGCGAGACAGACAGCCGACACGCGGCGGAAATGTGCGGAAAGTAACCTGAGACAGATGTTTTGTGGACATATTGACGAGGGACCCAGGAAGCGGTATGTCCATCCCACTCCAGCTTGAAATTTGTTGAGTTCATTCGTAGACGAAGTGAATTCGCGGACGGTCTTGATCGCATTAGCTGAAAATTGAGTCCAGTAATCCGACTGGCACAATCGATTCTGAAGGCGAGTCTCCTCAGGTTGTCTCGCCAGCGGGTGGTAATTCATTAAACGCATCCCGCGATGGCTCAATGGAGCTTGCAGGACGATCTGGTTTGGATAAAGCTCTCTTGGTTGTATTCGAAATTTTTGTTTTCATCCTCGAAGAAGCGACTGTTATTGCGAACGACCTGAGTGATGAACACGGATTGACAAAACTCTTCCAAACGCTGCTCCTCGACAAAAATTAAAAGCGTGTGAGAGGAGCAGGCAATGGCTCATCCGTGGCATTGTCGCCGAGTTCGCCCTCATAATACAGTTGCCCAGAGATTGCGTCCCGTGCATACGCAGTCAAGTTTGGTTTGTAATTTTCCTCAGTTTTCGACTCATCAGGCAACAGCATGAAAGTGGTTTCTGGCCAGAAGTGGTTCCTTTGCCGCTGCAGAATAGCGAGTCTAACGAGTGGCTTCGCCACAGCCTGTTAGCTTTGTGTTTTTTACTTTCACCTGTTTGGAAGTTTCGGGGTAGCGGCAGGTCGACGCGTGAGATCGGGCCCATCCGCGGTTCATGGGATGGGGTATGACCTGGTTCGGCTCGTGTCAGTTCAAGTCTGCCGGACAGGAGTTTTGATGCTGTCTGTGAATGATCGCATTCAGCATTGTATCTAAATCTTCCGTTTGGTCCCAGAACGTGGTTATCTCCTCATAGAATTCGTCCGTCTTCGGGCTGGTGAGACCTGTAAGCTTAGACAGCGTGTCTGTTACCTACTGCTTGAGACCCGGACTAAATATTATCTCATAGTTGAAATCCAAGAGTTGGAGTATCCAGCACATGGGCCGTCCAGTTAGGCCATTCAAAATGAGCATCCAGTTGAGGGCAGCATGTTCAGAGCGAACTATAAAATCGGTTCCCCACAGGTACGGAATCAGCATCAAGATCGCCCAGACCACTTCATAGAACTCACGCTCTATCGCGGAATAGTTTTTCTGCTTCGTGTATAATGTTTTCCAATAGTATCTAACCGTCTCCCACTTCAGGAGCGTGCCCGGATCCTGTTGCTGAAGGATAACTGCGCCTATGGTTTAAATATTAGAATCTCAATATATCATGTAGGGAGGACCATGAACCGGGGGAGCTATCACAGTAGGGCTCTTCAAAGTCTCCTTAAACATCTGGAAGGCTTCGAGTTGCTCTTACGCCGGTTCCAATGGGCCGTTCCAGTCGATACCACTACCTTTATTCATCATAGCCGTCAACAGGTTGAACATCCTTGCGATGCACTTATGGAAGCGCTGGTACAAATTCAAAGCACCAAGGAAGGTATTCATCTATGTAGGTGTCTAGGGGAATGTAGCGTCAAGCACGGCATTGATGCAATTAGCGTCCTGGTATGATCTCAATTTTCCCGGATGGATGCGGAAACCCAAGTAATCGAACTAGTT
>JAVCKV010569775.1:0-10169 GCA_032274145.1 Herpochondria borealis | reverse complement strand
ACACCCGACGATGTGCAAGCTGTATGTCCCTTGCCGACCAGCCCCGGTTTCAGTGTACGGATGATGTCTAGCTGGGGTTCAGTAGATTGCTGGCTTTTTGCCGCTACAATGAGCTTTAGTTTCCGTCACTGCGATGTTGGAGGATTGCAGGAGTCGCCCCATGGACTGTGGTTTCTTCTGCAGGCTGCTTCCAGCTTCCCGAGGTCCTCTTTCTGCTGCGAACGAGGACGGAGAACCCAGGAGGGAGCGATACTGTATGCAATCCTAAGCAACGTGAGAGCCATACTAATACGGCACGCACAATGTACTTTTCCACGGGAATGCTCACTAAAATGCTCTCGTGTATCGCGTACAGTATTTTCATTACATTACAGTGCATTGCCACGCTGTACGGCTGTACGGCACTACAACACTGCTGTCTTTTGCAATTGGGTTGCTAAGTATTATTAATTTTAAGCGCAAAAGTTCCTAGTCGTAGAGGACTTTCGCTGCTACTGGTGCTAGAACCGGTACGGTATTGTTCATCGATAGACAGATGATACTGTTCGAATATGTATGTAAGAGGATTTTGATCGGTAGATTGTTTTGGTGCGCGAGTTGAGTTCGGATGCGATGGCTTGACAATGCATGATCAACGTCTATAGGTCCCACTCGTCGGCCTCTTTGTATGCCACCAAGGAATCAATTTTGTGAATCTATAGAGCGAAAAGACACTTCAAGTTAGAATGAAGTCTGTACACCAAAGCACACTACACATGTGCCGTACAGATTGCTGCGAGCAGCCGATTCGATTCATTCCTTACCTTAGCCCATTCTAATAATAGTTGCCACTGTGCTTAAGCCTGTGACTGAAGAATAGGACTCTGCCTCCTTTCTGGCGTTCATGAGACTCATCGTGCCTATTTGGTTGGAGGGACAAACTGGCAAGGGTAACGCGTGAAAAGATTCACAGTAGTGAGATGTAAAATTATGTACAGCACCAGTAGATCATTGGGTTTTTCAGACACTGCCAGCCTCAAAAAACTAGCTAGCTAGTGACTATGTCTGGACTACGAGTACACTCAAATCACTATAGTCCCGTATAAGTAGAGACTGGCAAAGATACTGCCGCCACTATTTCGGACTGAATGACATCAATTCACTATAAATAATACTCTTTTGGACAGGGATTCACTCACTGGGTTGAAGCTGCTGCTTCGATCAGAAGCTGCAAACAAGAAACGTCCCCTCCTCGTGATAGAACCACCACAAGCTCGCGAATCTTGGCATGCTGCCTTTCTTGAACCATGACCCCACCACTGCATCAAGAAGAACTCTAGCTGGTGATGTTGTTGCTGCTGCTGTAAACCCTTTGCAGACATCAAGGCGGGTTGGCGGTCTTCTGTGAAAAGACAATGACAACGAGACCCTCCCATTGTACTAGCGCCAATAGAAGGTACAGGGGTTGAAGGTAGTATAGCATCGTTACCACAAGAACAAAAAAACCCTCCTTCAGCAGCTGCAGTCCCAGCTGGAATCATCTCTACCATCACCCAGCAGAAGAAAGTATCCTCCACTACATAGAAGTACTTCTATTGACCATGATATCAAGGTTCGACTGGCCCTGCAAGTATCATCTGTCGCGACACGTCCAGGAGTCGTCGAATGTTCCCCATCAGTGATGATGAGAATTCGACCCAAACTGTCTCCGGAACAAGATGAGCACTTGAGGTTGTTTCGATCCATGCAAAAGAGTCGCAATGATGTGGTTCCTCCTCCTCGTCGTTTGGAGAGTATCAATGAAGAATCGACTCCAATTGACGACTTTCAAGAACGCATGCAAGACTTCTCCAACGAAGAATCTCGAATCGTCGAAAAAGATGACAAAGATGTAAAGAAGATCAAGAGGATCAAATCCATTCTTGTCATCATGGTACTATCAATATTAGTTGCATCAGTGGTTGGGGTAGCCGTCGTGCTCTTTGTGGTGGATGGCAGGGACACTGGCAACATGACGGACGGGGCGGCGGATGGTGGTCAAAGTCAGAACGCCAATGGGGGAAGCAAGGAGGATGAGGTTCTCCCACTCAATGATGCTCAACAACTAAAGGCCTTTTCAGAATGCTATCACGACGTGAGTGATCCAGCTCGGAGCGCCCGATTCGTGCAAACACGATCCATTATCATGTCATCTGCACCACAAGACGTGGTATATAACATTGACAAGCCTGGTACACACCAGAAAGCAGCGCTGTGCTGGTTAAGTGAAGTGGACAACTACTACGTTACAATCGAAAAACTCGCCGAAAACGAAACAGGAGCAAGTGATTATGAGGTAGTTCAACGGTTTACCTTGGCAGTCGTGTACTTTCATTTTCGCGGGTCGGTGCTGGAAGAGAGCAACCCGCTATCGCAATTGAATTGGCTGAGCAGCAGTGATGACAAACACGTTTGTGAGTGGGACTCGGTAGCGTGCAATGGCCCCAGCACCGATGTTACAGATCTTTTCCTAGACAATCTACCGTTGAACCGGTACATACCCAACGAAGTGACGCTGCTGTCGAATCTCGCTTACCTCCGCATGACCAACAGTGGTCTGACGGGGCATATTCCAACGTTTCTCGGGAGCCTCACGGATCTGGAGGTGCTGGAGCTGCATTCGAACGCGCTCACGGGAAAGATTCCAACCACTCTCTTTGCCAACAACAACACGACACAGTTGCGAGAGATTGTCTTGTCGAAAAACAACTTCACTGGTGAGATACCATCCCAGCTGCTGGAACTCCCGCACCTGACACTTTTAGACCTAGGCTGGAACGACCTCGTTGGGCCATTGGGAAATGCCTTGAGCAACGCCACAGATCTAAGGCACTTTGCAGTTGGCTCGAATGGTTTGACGGGGACAATACCAGACCTCTCTCAGTTGACAAAATTGAAGTATCTGGATATCAACAACAACCAGATTCAAGACACTTTCCCTGACATTTCTCGATTGACCAACTTAGGTAAGACACTATACCGAAAATGTGATTTACGGAAAATTGACCAGTCTATCTAACAAAACAAGCCAGAACACCTACAGTTGAATGGAATTGTGGAACTCACGGGGACATTAGTCTCTCCCCTGTGGTTTTTTCCGAGACTGAGTAAGCGATTGCCAATCCTTCGTGTGTCCTTCGTCTTGTGTGTGATTTGTACTAATGTCAACTTCTCTTGTACCGTAGAGTACTTAAATTTGGCGTTCACGTCCCTATCAGGGACGATTCCAGGTGCTGTGAGCCTGCTTTCAAGTTTAGGTAAGTGATAGTCGGTTTCTTGGGCGTGATGCGTGGGTGTAGCTTGCGTGCAGTACCTCATCCACATTGCATACAGAAGTGCTGAATCTTTCCTATACAAGGTTTGGTGGCAATATTCCACCAGAACTCGGACATCTTCCCGTCCTGCAGTATCTGAGCCTCGAAGGCCTTGCCGATTTGACAGGTTCCATCCCGACAGCACTTGGAAGGCTCTCAAACTTGGGTGAGTATTATATTTCGTTTCAAATCATGGTTTGGCGAGCGTGCTCTCTCACCATTCTGCTTCCACTATTCCTGTAATAGAGCGCTTGGTCTTTCCCGCCGTTTCCAATTTGTCAGGAACCGTACCACAACAGGTTTGTCTCCTCCGCGAAAACCACGCCCTTGAACTCATGTCAGCCCCTAGCGAAATTTGCGATTGCTGCGACGACTTCAATAATGCGTCAGGTGTGTTTTCAGTTTAGTGGTTGATGTCACTGCTACTTGCAGCCAGGCAGGAGGATACCAGAAACAGGTGAGGAGCTTTTCTGGGAGGTTGGATACTCACCATCCAACCTTGCAAAGCTCGTTAATTAGTTTACCGAATCAGGGGTCATAAAGGAACACGGTAGGGGCATCCGTTGTTGGTTTCACCTCTTGAAAGAAACGTCTACATCATGTGAATTGTTCAAACAAAAGGAACCACGGCAGCTATTTTAACCCGAACCGTCTATTGTGACCTTTCCGCCTGATGCGATTTGAACACCGTGACACTGTTGAGAACCCTAAAGCAGTCCTGAGCAAGAAACAACTATGGTGCGGTTGGTGTGTCACTCGCCGTCTCTAAACCCGTGAAGACCCTTCGGCTTGGCACAACAACGATGGGCATTGATACCGTACTGTGATGGGTATGCTCGTGTAGTATCCGATCTAGGCATGACAGTTGCAAACAAGTTGACTTCGAATCGATCACGAAGAACGGAGGACCTAGCTTTGATGATGCGACTCGCCTTTGAACAAAAAGACCACACGTCCATTGCTTGGCGATGGTTCAGTGAGATGTTCCGGAAACCAAGTTCATTTGAGAAACAAGCTACTGGTAAATGTTAAGATCTCCCAATGCAACGGTACCGAACATAGTATAATCGGAACGGTACTCTTCCCAAACTTGTAGTCGAACCACCAACTAGAATGATATTAGTGTTCTCCGTGGCGCAAGGACCACAGGCAATGGCGTCCTCACAGGGCTCTGTTTCGGGAACGTCGAGATAGTTTTAGCACACAAGGAGCTTCCCGTGTACCGCTAGTTTTGCCGCATTTCGTGCGGGCTTCTCGGTTGCTTGGCGGAGTCGTCACACCCAGCGAGAGATGCTACTAGTTTACGTTATGGCTTACTCCCAAGACTGTGCTTTGGGGGCAGCCAGATGACTATCAAGACATTGGGGTGCATAGTGTTGTCACGCGGGCCCCCTGGAGCCCGTTTGGTGTGAGTCATAATCAGTTGATAGAAAGACCTACATGTAGTCATTATCTGGATGGTATGGAGACATAGCGGCGCCTTTATTTTTTTTTAACCGAAGGCTTATAAATCGATCACAAAAGCACACACACACACTCTCTTAATCACTGTCGTGAACACGCGACTTAGAGTACCGTGGCCTACTATGGGAGCGCCTTCCTTGTAGTTTCATTCTTTATTCTAATCATCGGTATGTATTGGAAGGAGTCCAATCAGTCCAACAAGGTAAGACTTTGGTCAGAGATGATAAAGAAGGAATCAGACTTATCGCTGCTGCTGGATAGCACTGCTGCTGGTGCGTCGATGACGGAGCGTCAACAAGAACTACCCGAACTACTCAATGGTACAACAACAACTGCGGTCAACGCTACTACCATTGGTTTGCGGCCTTGTGAATCAGAGTGCAGGGTGACCAAGCAAACTCTTGGTCCATTCTCACAACATGTCGATCTTGACTATGATAGTGGTAGTGCAGATGTCATATTCCTGCTCGGCTACCCCTACTCGGGGACATCTGCGACACACTTTCTCCTTTCCACCAGTGGCAACGTGAGAACCCTTTCGGGGTTTAAAAGCTTGATTCCCAACAGGGAAGAAGGATGGTCCTTGACGGGAGTAAAGGGCAGATACAGCGAGGAACAAAGATGGGATGGTGCACTGGAGTGGCTCAATTGGACGCAATTGGCGCAATCCTATGGTGTACGATGGAATCGAAGCACTGCCGGTGGCAAAAGACAACCTCTCAAGGTTGAAAACTCACCTCCCGAGATTCAAGCCCCAAAGGCACTGAAAGAAGCCTTTGAACCAATGTATGGCAAGGTGAAGTTCATTCTGTTGGTCCGAGGCGATTGTACATATTCTGGTGAATTTACACTCGATTATCGCCACGCTGGTTATCAAAAGGTTCTGCGAGAGTTCCGTGAAGACACTTTTGTTGTGCGCTATGAAGATTTGTGTCTCGCGTGGGATGAAGTGTACAGAGATTTGGTGAAATGGGAGCCGCTTTTGGCAGATATCAACATTTCCGGCATTCCTACAGACTTGAACCATCCGCACAAGGCGGGAGGGAGAAGACGATTGCATACTCATGATGCAGTCAGCATCCGACAGTATTGCGAATCATCACTACCTCGATGGAACGACGGCCTCAAGCCTCGACCCCAACGCCAAGGCAAATGGAAGTACCAGCTGGCAGAAGAGTATGACATGAAGGCAGAGTACGACATATTGGCAGAGTATGGGTACGATCAGACTAATACGTGCTAGGAGGAACACGCAGTAGCCATGAGAGATGGCTTGAAACGGTGCCATGATCACGTACGACGAAGCCATACCTGTACACCAGTGTGCGGTTGCTGCGCCATAGTCTCTATTAATATCACTCCCATTACTAACTTTGTAGAAACCTTAGCCCATGCCTCCCGCACCGACAAATTCTCCTAGTTAACTCCAGTGTATCAACTGAGACGTATGCTGCGAATGGAGATGCGAGTATTATGTGAATCGTATTTGTCCTCCCGAAGTGGACTTGAGGGCTTGAGTCGGGTTACTAGGTCATATGAAGGCCGCTATGATCTAGATTTGCCTAAGCCACCGCCACAAAAGCCAGAACAACGAGATCTCAAGACATGCGCGACGTGGCAAAACATATTGCAGCGAAAGCTTCGCAATGATACTACAATGTTCCCTTCCAACAAATTCGACCTATGTTTGCTGTGTCGCTGCAAATCTTTTCGAGACCCTCTCGGATGGATCACGTTTCTTTGAATTCTTCCGAAGCACGAAATTAGAAATCTGTCTTCGTATCGAGAAGTTGAAGCTGGAACCTTCCAAGTCACTTTGTGGATCTGCGAACTGTAATGTAGCCCCTCTGTGCATATCAACTGTGGTTTTGGCACTGAACCGTCTCCGACCACGAAGATAAGTGGCGGGAGGACTCGCATCATTGTCGCTGGTTGAAGTCAAGAAGGGATACGTCTGATCTAGGTCGCGGACCTTAGCCTTGGAGCCCCATTCAAAGTACAAGGTTCTAGCTCTCGTCAAGTAGAAAATTGCCTCGTCTGTGTCCCCAGCAATATCCAACATGTACTTTCCCAGCCGTTCGTTTGCAAGAGCGGCAAGCTGTGTGAAGCCCTGTCGAGATGCCGTCGAGATCGCCTTCTCATACAAAGCTTTAGTCTCTTCTCGGTCCTTGGATAGAATTGACTTTTCTGCCTGTATCAGTTGCAGCATATACATGCCATTGACAATTTTACCACCTTCTACCCACTTTCGTATGGCGTTGCACAGTTTCCGAGCTCTTTTCCTGTACTTTCGTCGCCCTGTCTGAACTGCGAGATCGTAGTAGGCAAGACAGCAGAAAAAGGTTCTCACAATCACATTCAGGGTAAAACCTCCAGCTTTGACTTTCCACAGCAGTGACAGCATTCTTTTGCTTTGGTCCCTGTTCTTAAAAAAGTAGCATAACATCATCTTACATCCCCATAGGATGCGAAGTGCTTGTTGGCTACTCTTAGCTTTCAGTTTTACCTCCATCTCATCCGCATCGATAATTTCCCCACTCAGGATTGCTGGGTTATTCATTTCAGCGTCGGAGAAGTTTAAAATCGTCTGCAAGTAGATTTGCATCATCGCATAAACCGCAGGTTGGCGATAAGAATTCATTTGCACCAGAAACGTTCGAACATCTTGTTGAACAGGATCAAGTGGAAGACCGCACCAGAGATAAAATCCACAGTATGCAGTAGCTGAAATCTCGGCGAACTGCGTGTCCCCAGTCTCAAAACCTATCTGATGCGCCTTCAGCAGTGGCTCAAGTGCCTCATGTATGGGCTTCCGAAGTCCGTGAAGGTAGAAGTAAACCAGCACCATAACTTTCGGTTGAATATCTCTGGAAGATGAAAAGCGTTCGAGAAATCGCAAGGCGAGCCTTCCAAAGCGATAAGAGCTCTCAAAGTCTTCCATGAGGCACATCAGAAAGCCAAAGCCAGCACATGCTCCTGCAGAGAAGGCATTGGCCCCCAGTGTCAAAGTTATTTGCATGCCTCGCAGCGCAAGAAGCGCAACCGCTTCTCGTTGGCCTCCCAACCAACAGAAGGAGAATAGAAGAGTGTAGACTTGTAGACGTGCAATACCAACGCTGTCCTCGAGATTCGGCAAATTAAGAAGCCTCTCATCAGAAACACCACGGAGCTGCAGCCTTGTCTTGAGGAAGCTCATCGCAACATGGGCCTTCGTTGCTTTGCGGGGAAACGGATCTCCCAATTCTCGAAGTATGCTGATAGCAGTATCAATGGCTTCTTGCAGCTTCTCCTCGACACCCAACAGTTCCAACTCCCTCAGTAGCAAAGGTAGTTTTTCTTTGAACGAAACGGAGTTCTGCTTGACTTCGTCGATCGCAGAGTGACAGCCTTCCAAGTCACCAATGGAGAATCGAACATCTGCTAACAATTTTAGTATCTCCAATTTCAACTCGTAGTGGCGACTCCACGAACCACACTCATCGACGAGTGATAGCGCTGTGTTTAAGAAACCAGATGCAGGAAAGAACGCAGATTGATTTATCACGCACTTTGCAGCTCTCACATTTAGGTCGACCAGCCTCATCTTCTCGTCTGCATCGTTAAAGAGATCAAGTGATCGATCCAGTTGATTGGTTGCGAGAGGCAAAATTCGATCCCTGTTGTCGTCATCCACCATACTCAACAGAGCTGATCCAATTTGATGGTGCATTTCAGTCTTGCCCTTGTCTCCCGCGGTAGATCTATAGGCTGCCTCTTTGAACTTATCGTGTGCAAACTGAAAGTGTCCCTTGCCCCGTCGTTTCATGACGATGCTCGCCGCAAGTGCTTCCGAGAGAAAGTCATGGTTATTGCCATTGTTACCTTGTGAAAACATCTCAGTCAGTGTAACAACCAGCCTATTCTCGAAGTGAGATCCCAAACATGCAGCGATACGAAGTGCTTGCTGGGTTTCTTGATGCAACCCTTGGAACACTTTATCCACGAGAAAACCTGAAGCATCATCATCATCATTAAAATCATAATCCACTGTTGCCAATATGCGTCTACAATCCCACTCCCACCGAAACGCTGTTTGAGAGTAGTGCACCAGGCCCTTCTCGTGTAGTAAACGGATAAACTGAATGGCAAGAAATATATTGCCCTTGGTTCGCCCGTGCACGATTCGTGCCAAGTTGTGCGTCTTGTGCTTATTGTCTTTCTCCACGTTGAGAAGATCATTCAACATGGCTGAAATGCTGTCCACCGTCAGAGTGCCCACTGCAATCGATACGGTATCCTCATTGCTCTCTATTTTTCGTATCCATGCGCCTAATGGGTGGTTGTCCTGCTGGTACAACACTTGATCATCGCGATAGGACCCCAGAAAGGAAATCCTGCATAACGATGAATGCGAGACAACATGGTTGACTATATCCATGTCCTGACAAGTTGCCCACTGTAGGTCATCCAGAAACCAAATCACGGCACCGCAGTGTTCCGATATTGTTTTCAGCAAGAAGTAAATCGCCTCCTTGCGCATAGCCAGCGATTGTTGTCTTACATCGCGTCGTTTCTCCTCGCTAGCAGCTTGCTTATTGTCCCCATCAGACGACTCTTCTCCTACAAGTATCGCAAGCTCTGGAATGCACTCCAATAATAGGGGAAGAAACGACCCCAGTGACTCCCGTATCACTTGCTGTTTCTCTTGGTTCGGGCTTATTATTGTCTTGATAAAAACAGCGTGACACAATTCACTTAGAGAATCATAAATTGCTGCAAACGGTCGTCTAATGTCCCCATCATGTTGTTCTTGGTGGAACTTCCCCATTGCAATCAAGACAGCACAAGAACCGTCACGGTTATTACTATTTGCAGCAAAGAAGGTTTGTGCTAATGATGTTTTCCCCACCCCACTGGGGCCGTGAAGGAGAGCTACGCGACTCCTCCCCACTCTGTCATCCCCGTGATCCAATATTGATTCCAACTGATAGAGCTCGTCCTCTCTTCCATACAATACGCCTTTCTTAAAGTCAAGTTTGCTCTCCACCATCTGTTTGCTATAGTCGTTATGTGAATGATGAGCATCCATCTCGTGCAAAATCAATCAAGGCTTATTGTGCAAACACGTCAATAATGCTTGTTGCTTTGCTCAATCTTGCGTTTTGCTGCTGATGTTCTTTTGTGTGATGGCGTCGATGTCCCGCCGCGCCAGAAACATACTGGTTACTTGCTACTACCTCCTCCCTTTTTAGCCCCCGTAGAGGCGTACAGTACCAGTAGAACATGTACTGTACGATGGATGGCATTATTACTGACTTTTCGTCACACCTGTGCACACCACCGCGCGCACTCTATTCTGGCGACGCGCACTCTTCACTTTTCCGAGCGTTGAGT
>JAVCKV010569764.1:0-10169 GCA_032274145.1 Herpochondria borealis | reverse complement strand
GAGGGAGGCGCACGACCAAAAATTGCTCGTAGAACGACGAGGCTGTACTAGGGGTGATCGCGGATAGAGCATGCAATAATGGCTACGATAATCCGTCCTCGCCGCCACCAGATAGATACATGTATGTAGAAGTAGATCCAACCGTCAATTCCGAGAGGCACTACTGCAACAAACTGTGATCTCATGTTGGTTGATGTACCGTACACTCTTCGTACTGCACATTCCTGTAGCGCGGCCATAGCAACGCATACTGGTTACAGTACAGTAGGAGCCATGGCCAAATTAAGAATGTCTAGCTAGCTAGCCCTTCCTCGCCGATCTGAGTACGAAGACTTGCAGTTGCGCTCCTATCAGTACGTCGTAGCGCAGCTTGTATACCATACATGTAATATTACATAGTGCCCACGAGCTTTTAGATAATATGTGCATATCGCATCTTTCTTGCTTGCATTGGGAATCGATATTACGATCGATCGATTCATTCGATCCAGGGCAGACTCTCCCATGAGTAAGTCGAGTTGAGTTGAGTCGAGTGGAGCACCCTCTATGCACATACAGGACGACCAGCACTACATACAGTACAACAAAGACATCCAGCCACTCGGCATGAGAACAATGCGGCAGTATGAACTACTAGTATGAGTACCATTAGCTAGATAGATCGTCCTTACTAGCTGAGCCTTTGCTTGAGCCCATGCCAATGATGCAGTAGTACGGTATGTTGGAGTAGGACTGTAAAGTACATGATTGTAGTAATACTGGTACTAGCTAGCTAAGTAGTATTATGTAAGAGGAGTGTGGCTTTCCACCAGGCAATTAACCCGGGTCCATCGGGCATTCAACCGTTCTGCACTTAACTTTCAGATTTTTTTAGAGAGCTGGTCACATAGGCTCTCGCCTTTTGGCAGGGGCACGGTCCCTAAGTGGAGGGGGCTTCTCCGAGCCCAATCTCCCATTTTGGTCGAATACAGGGTTGGGGTGAGCGCCATTTCGCACTTTCATCCTCTTCCAAGCTCAGTCGTTGATCTCTCCCTAGCTGTGGTGTCATTTTTTCTCGCAAACCAATGAAGCTGTCCTGTTCTCTCTGTTTCTTCCGCGGTATTCTCATTGAGAGGCAGCTATCTGCCGGAAATTAAAATGTAACGCAGCAACTAGTAGTCTCTGTCCACACAATCCAACACTATCTACTACTACAAGCTCTAAAACACCATGCTACCTCGTCTCAATAGCACAGGGCGCAGGGCTCCACAGCGGGATCGGGCTCTGAGGCACAACTCTGAGTTTCTTGAGCTACGCATGATCAATAGCAACAGGCATGCAAACGGCAAGAAAAACAAACGGCTACCATTTGCCTACAAAGTAGACCCGGAGTACAAGTGGGCTGTTAACGGTCAGTCACCTCACTTGCAGGACTTTCTGGACAAAGTCCCAGCTGGCATCAGGGCCTCGGCAGCGAAGTACAGTGTAACCATTGACCCCAGAGACGATGATTTCCTCACTGCCAACGGAGGGCGCTATGAGAGGTATTTGCACCCCAAATCCAAGGGGGCAAGAAGGTCTATGAGGACGAAGCGCGGTGATGGATTGGTCAAGGAAGGAGGAACTGTCTTTGAGGATGATTACTTTCTGAGAAAAAAGGTTCACATATTAGCATCTCCCAGGCTCGCGAACGCTTCTGGGGGAGCTGCTGATAAGGGACAAACGGATTCGAACTACGAGACCAACCTGCATCTTTACTGGAACTTCCTGGCCATTATTGGGTGCTATGACGACATGCTTTTGCTTCTCCCCCATCCCCACAAGAACACCCCCTCAATGTCTGCCTCCAACCTAAGGATCTACACTTACTTCAGGACACAGAAACGCTTCTCGCCACTTCAGGAGTTCTGGAACCAAGGCAGCCTGGTAAGGGATGTGAACGGCGACCACATGACGGCGGAGGGAGGATTGCAGAACTATATCGCAGCGGATCACTACCAGGCGGCCATCTCCAGCGTGCATATCAAGTGCAAGAAGAACGGGGACTACCAGGAGCAATGCCTCCACTGTGTTGAGAAGAGGAAGGAACAGAAAGAAAAGCTGTTGGCCGCGGTCAATTCTGAGGGGGCTAGGGATGAAGCCATGGCTCTAGCCTTATTCTCCAACAACGCAACATGCAACGCTCATGCTAGTGGCAACCCACCCTACACCAATACTGGGAACCCAGCTCATGAGGGACAGATCACCAAGTTGCGCGGTTGGCTGAAGAAAAGGACAAAAGAGCTAGGGTACACCCCTGACCACAGGTCTCCTATCCTCCCCTACGATCTTGTCTGTATCCAGGCACATCTACGCAGGGAGGACTTTAACATATATCACTTGCGCAATTTTGTTATTATTCTCAACTCCATCGACCTAGGCCTGAGGTTCGACACTTACAGCGAGGTCAAGGCGGATGATTTCAACGTCACGCATGCGCACTGGTTGATACAAAGGGACCTCATTGGCGGCTTCCACCAATTGGTGTTGGGAAAGGCAGACCAGTCCGCAGTGACGTACATGCACAGCTTCTGCGACAGCCATCCAATGCGATGCTTCCCCAGGCACTTTCTAGTGTACATACACTGCACAAACATACAGTCTGGGTACCTGTTCCCCCCTCGGGAGCAGCTCATGGAAGCTGTACAGGCTGTCAGTACAGGCGGGGACCCCTACCACGCTACCGTTCCAACAACGGAGCAGGAACTGATGCGCGCTTTAACCTATCTAAAGGAACGTGAACTGCCAGCTTCCGAGCACATGAACCTTGGTCTGCACTCTCCCCGTGTGTCCAAGTACCTGCATGACCTGCTGGGCAACGGCGATGTCGCCTGCGTGAGGAAGGAGTGCCGACACAGTGATTTATCAATTTCGCAGAACTACCAGCAGGACTTCGCCCAGGTGAAGCAAATTCTCGCGAAGCACCCCGACCTGGCCAAGATGCAGAGTGTCCCGCAATTCAAGCAGAGGATAGTCGAGGGTGACGGGGACACATCCCACAGAGTGACCGCCCCAATGCCTCACAGGCTCACACACCTGAGAACCATACACCAAGTCGCGGAATACTTCGTGCAGCACATGTTGGGTGTCCCTGAAACTAGCCCTCACTACAGGGACCCAGCATTCCTGCTACCCCGCAGCTATGACCTACAGCTTGAGGACAACAGGGACATTACTCTACTAGAGAGAAACATTAGAGCCCTCCCAGACAACTACCAATTTAACTTGTTAGCAGCTATGAATGGTTTCCTGGACGAACAAAAGGAAAAGATTAGAGCCCTGACAGAAGCCCTCGGCGGGACAGCAGAGTCTACAGCTCCAACGGCTGCAGCTGCCCCCACCCCTACTGAACACACTGCTCAGTCGCCTCAAGCCCCGCCTGCTCGCCTCCCACTCCGCCACCCGTTACCCCGGCCACCGACTGGTCCAGTTGAGCCCACTCCATCGCCTCAACATCAAGCCATTGTTGCCCGCCCCCTGCCCGGCCTCTCGCCCCAACATCAACTACCCGACCGAGCAACAAGGGACGTTCACCGGAACCCATATTCTCGCACCGCCGCTTCGAACATGATCCCCGCCGACAGTACCGATGAGCCCCAACGGAAACGTCCGAGGTTTTCTTCCTGCGTTGCTATCAGCACCCTCGACTCAGCCCAACTACAGGGGGCAGAGTCGCCCCAACGGGTTGCAAGAATACCCCACCAGAGGCCAGCCTTAGATTCACGACCTAGGGGGCCAGCGGTTGCAATGGTGCAGCCTTACACTCAGCTGCAGCGGGGTGAGGACGGCAGATTCAGTTTGACGGAGCTTGCCATAAAAGAGTTGTCTCCCACATCAGAGAAAGAAAGAGAATCATTGGGGACTGCAGGAGTCTGCCTGAAAAGGACTCGTCAAATCATGCTTGTATGTCTCGATGTTATCGCTATGGCGAAGTCACTGCCGAGGAAAAAGAAAAGGGCTAGAGACAGCAAGGGAGTCATGACCGATGCACTTTACCTTGTTGAGGGAAAAAAACACCTTTGTAATTATGACGTTAAAATCGCGGGAGGGGCTCAGCCAGAGGAGATCAAGAGGAGGAAGAAGGTGGCAAATTACTTCGTGAAGACGCTGGTTCCTATCTTCGGGTGCGTCACGGTGTGCCACTCTAAAGATGTCCACGCATTTGTGGAAACGCAACACGTGAATATATTGTTCAGCGACTTTCACAAAATGGGACCCGACAAAATCACAAGGAGGAATGCCTGCGAATCCTGCAAACTCCCCCAAGGAGGAAAGAAATAGCGCAGAGTAGATGTTTGCCAGTATTACCATCTGCATCGGCATTGCCAAAGGAAAGATACCAGCTAGTAGACCCATCATTACAAAGGAAGGGGTCCATTAATAAAGTATAGCGCTGCAAACATCTTCCCTTAAGTGGCGGAAGCATCCAGCGTAGGATCGAATTTCACTTTTTATTTCGGGAAAACACACACCCAAAACAATGCAAAAGCATCCCGAAACGATACAAAAGCATCCCAAAAAGGTGCAAAAGCATCCACTAAATACGGTAATTTTGAGAGAGTATCGGTTGAAGTTCAAGAACTAAAATGTTTACCAACTTACTACTACTGCTACGACGGCAGTTCATGGCGGCAGACATCTTCCCTTAAGTAGTGGAAGCATCCGGCGTAGGAGTGAATTTAACTTTTTTTTTCGATAATATAGAATTATTACAAAAGCATCCCGAAACGATGCAAAAGCATCCCGAAACGATGCGAAAGCATCCCAAAATGATGCAAAAGCATCCCCCAAATAGGTAAAATTTAACAGGTATCTGTTGAAATCCGGAAACAAATGTTATCCAACCTGCTACTGCCTAAGACGGCAGCTCCATGCAGCCGGCATCTTCCCATAAGTAGTGACAGCATCCCTAAACCTTAAACGTGGGAGCATCGTGGGAAATATTGAAATGGACATTTTATTTAGGCAAAATTGAGATGGATAATTAAAATTGCCTCAAAACGATACAAAAGCATCCCAAAACGATACAAAAGCATCCCAAAACAATACAAAAGCATCCCGAAAACTAGGCAAAAGTAAGAGGATTTTCCAGAATATTTCTCAGTTTTTTTGAAAACTAAAGTGGGGGCACCTTCCCCGTTACTAATTCGGTGTAGCTCAACGGATATCTTGCTTTGCCTAAATACAAAACACCTTTCTCCTGCAGCCAAACCCCACTTTGAAAAACAGACGCTAACAACGCCTATTCAAAATACTGTTCTGGACTCAACAATCTTTTTGCAAAATGGACACACAATCTCTAAGCCCCTCCCTTTTTCAAGCTCGGTGTCAGAATCATGGAAAATACCTACAAACCATCCTTCGAGGCAAAGATCGCTCTGCAAACGGCGAGTGACCTTGACAAGGGATTTTTGCCCCTGCCATCTAGAGGTAAGCGCAGGAAGGTTAGCATCTTCAAGAAGAAGAAACAAATGAAAATTGAAAGGGGGTTCCGTAACCAGGCCAAGGGACCCACCAACTTCCAGGGGGCTCCCTTGGACAAGTGCATCACTGTGGGTCAAATGGACGTAGCGGTATTTGTTCATGAGAAGTATCAGAAGGCATGGAAAAGGAGGAAGAAGGAAACTGGCTTCGTCGAGCTGGCGGGTGACTCTTCTGTGTGTCAGCATTGTCTGCTCTTGCCATGCTCTGCTAGGCTTTTTGGTCGTACTTTGAGGGAAGAGGCCAGTCAACCTGACATCCTGAGCATGTCTTGTGAGGACAGAACTGAAAAGCTTCGCATCCGCTACCGGGTACATCTAATCAAGCTCCAGGGTAAACGTTTTGTCACTAAACAAATGAAATGCAACGACCAAATACCGGCTTGTGCCGCTAGGGAGACGTCCGAAATAGCTACCGGCGCTTCTTCTACAACGCCGCCGCATCAGGACATCTCGCGGAATTGTGAGGATAGCGGAAAAACAACGACCGGCGAAAGTTATTCGTCGGGAGAAGAGGAATGCTTTTAGGCAAAACGGAACTCTGTTTGACGCTAGAATAGATAAACCTTTATTTGTAACTCAGCTACTGTTCCTAGTTCCACTGCGGTTTCGTGCTGTAGGAGCAGTGTCACCGCTGTACTTTCTCAGCAACCCTTTCACCTCGTCCTTGTTGCACGCATGCAAATGATCGTGCTGGGAAGGAGCTAAGGCCGCTCGCAGCCAAACTTTGGCTTCTGCTATGTTTTTGCTTCCGTAATCACCAAATAACAAACTCCTGCCTACAGCATACGCAGCGAAGTTCGAGCCTTGCGCCGACGCATGCCCTAAATGAGCCATACCTACTAACCGGTCCATTCTGCACCCACCAAGGCCCTCGCATAAAAAGTAGCCATACTGTGCTGTTCCCTTGACAGACTTCATGATGTGCGCCCGGTAGTACCATTTGAACGCTAATTTTAGGTCAACTTCGAGGCCAAGCAGCCCCATTTGGTGACACTGACCAACCTTGTGCGCCTTTTCTCCGCTTGTTTCAGCCTCCTCTAAAAGACGCTTTCTCGCCAAGCTGTCCTCTAGCTTCTTGTTGGTGGCGAGCCATTTTATTGCGTGGTCTCCACTTACCACGCCACTCTTTATTAGTGTCTCGATGTGGCTTTTGGACTGAGTGGACGGTAGTAGATTGGTGCCCATGGGCATGTTCGTGACCGGTGACTTCAGGACACCAATGTGGCTGCGAAAGTGCTCTTCGATAGCCTCCCTTTCGTAGACACGTCCATCTTCGGCCGTGACAGGATCTACCGGTAACTCCAAAGTAATATTGCAGACAATGTCGTCTGTCACATTAATCTTCTGTTTTTTTGACGACTCCTTCTGTTTCATCCAGTCATCGAAACTCTCCCAGTTCATGAGTCTCTCGCGCAATGTCTCTGAGTCTCCGGCTGCCGACAGGTCCTTCGCTCTACAGGCCTGCTGCAGCATCCTGTAGCTCATCTTTGGTTCACTTTCTCCATCCCACTCTGCTGGCGGCGGTGATTTCATAGCCGATATTCTTCTCTTCTTCGTGTTCACCAGCGAGTGCGGCATTCGGGCTACTCCAGGGACCGGCAAGGGTGATGCAAGATCATTATGGCTGTTAAGCCTTCCTGGCATGGTTGCTGTTGCATTAACCCCCAAGGTCGGAGATGGTCTTCTAGCAGTTGGGGGGCTCCTCCTTCCTTCGCCTCCAATCGCACCATTTGACGGCTCCGCAGCTGTTGCTCTCTGTTGTTCGTCCATCTTAGATTTTCTGAGTGCAGGAGAAAAGAAGCAATTATATCCAGTGGACTGCAGTATCTTCCCCAGTAATCGCTGAAGGCACTGGCTGTCTGTATAACCATTACTAGTACTAGTACCTTATTGCTAGCTAAGCTACAGCGACTACGGAGGCGTGACCTGCCCTGCGTTCTTCGCTGACACTCCTGGGGCTAGTAGAAAAGACTTTGCCCTGTTGGTTAGCTACTTCTACTACTATTAGGTAGGGCCAAGTGCGTACAGAGGGAGAGAGACATCCAGAGCACTGGAACACAGCACTAAGTTATGAAAACTAAAATGATTATCCGTTGTGTCTACTTGCACATGGGGTTAGCTGCCGACCGTCTTGTCTTCTTCCTTCTTTGTGATGGTCCTGCCGATGCCCTGTTAGCATGCCGCTTCGACTTCCTTTTCCCTTTCTTCCCCTCAAGGCAACCATGCTCATGGACTGCAGAGTTGTCTACGGAGACTCTTCGCAAGTGGCAATGGGCTAGGCTACTTATTGGGCGATCAAGAGCGTCTTCAGCAAGTTTGCGCCGCTCTCGACCGAACAGGGGATATGGAAGACAGAAGTCAGAGTAATCCTCTGCATCGTTGTCAGAATCTGAATCATAAGCAAGCGCTGAAGCCTGCTCGGCAATACAGCTGGGGGGGGGGGCCCCAGCAGTGATTTCAACCCGAAATATCTCAGAATACTTCTTCAGCAAAAACTCTTTTGTTTCCACTTCAACCTGTGCCTTTTTCTTCACTTCGAGTATTAGCTTCGTGGCAGCCATGCGGTTGGTGACTGAGAAAAAATGCCGGGATACACATGGACGAAGATGACAGGCAGTGCAGTGAGCAGCCGACTTAGTATCGTAATCTGGGGGTCTGTAGACATTGCGCTGTTCCTTTGGTTCGTATTCGGTGTTATCTAGAAGAACCATTATTTTGAAATGGGAGCAGCCGCATTTGCAGGATTATGCTTGCTTTCATGGTGTTTGATTTTCCAGAGCCCATAGGTCGCCGGTGGCTTGATGGTTCAAAAAAAGGATAGCCGTTGACATTTTGGCAACTTCCTTTGTGATACGGCCGTTCTGGTTTCAAAACGTTCTGGTTTCAAAAACAATTCTGGTTTCAAAATGTTCTGGTTTCAAAAACAACACTCGTGTCATCAGCAGTGGGGGGTGCTATTGTGACTTTACAAAATAGACTTCCTTGTTTGAAAAAGGGATAGACGATGTGACATGACTGTGTCTGGCGTGCGGTCATTAACGGGACCTGGAATCACGCATGGTGCGTGAATGGAGAGTTGTTTAAGCTGATGAGATGTAACGGAGGAGGTGTGCCGTGGAAGAAACGTAAACGGCCACAAGACAGAGGGTACGACTTGGGTTAGTTTGGTAAGCAATCAGTTAGTGGACAAAACAACTTTAATTGCAGCCCCATATAATTCAATATCTAAAGGCAAATTACGATGGAAACAAATGAAGATGTTGAAGGCAAACTTCAGATGCCCACGTTGCTGCATCGCATTAGCCTGGACAAGGCAATGTTGGAACGGAAAGCTAAAGCGGAGCAGAACACAGCTGTGGTTCGTACTGACCCTAATTGGCAGCCGACTCGGCTTGGAAGTCACCGTAGCACAGCAGATTACAGAACCAAGGTTCACCCACTAGACGCAACTGGTCAAAAGCACCTGGAATTAATGGACAATGCAATCGTTGCCTTGGGTCAAATCACGCCATGGGCTGGAGCGGTGGCAAACGGAATAACGGAAGTTGCGTACTGCGCATACATGGATCTACATCTAGTGCAGGTCAAAGTTCTTTCACTCGCATTGGAGAATGAGAGAGATGAACAAAGGAAAATGGGAAATGTCCAACCTAACGCTACTACTCTCTGCAGCCCGTTGGGTGTGAGTCTCAAACGATCGCCGGAAACGGCAGGACTTGGAAACGTCGTGAGCCCAGATGAAAAGAGTCCTGCTGTCGGTGGACGCTGCTTGGGTAAGGACATCTCTGAGGAAAAGGAGGAACACCCCGAGAGAAGAGAGGTCAAGGTAGCAAGAAGGCAGAGCGTGTGCGCGGAGGAGAAGAGCGAGCAGGATACAGGTGATGGGAAAGAAGATGATGAGCCCAGGGATGAGTTGGACATATTCCTTTCAGTGTTTGGGGACGATGTTGCGGCTATTGTTGGGGATGACGCTTTCGGGCCGACAGATGAGGTATTGGAGGAAACAGACGGATCATCATTGTTATCGTGGAAGACGGAGGACGAGTGTGAGGATGAAACCCATTTTGACATTACGTGGACACCTCGTGCAGTGGGCTGGAATGAGGACGATTATTACTTGGAGTGGAGGCAGCAATGCGGTAGAGTAGAAGGAGACATTGAGACAGGGAATGAATGGCAAAGCGAAGCAGAATACCGTGAACTTGAAGCAAGCGGTAGGTACTGTGTTAGCATTTCAAAAATACCTCACGGGATTAGCTGGGATCACAACACATTTTACTCCACGTGGGAGCAAACGAGACGGGGCACAGATGGTGGCGAGAATTGAGCTGGAGCCAGTAGACAAAAGCAAAAGAGACCTTGGCGAGAAAAAGGGGCAACCAAATTGTAAAGGCAAAAGCATCCGAAAACGAGGAGATTTCGTGGAAAAAAAGGCAAAAGCATCCGAAAACGAGGAAATTTCATGGGAAAAAAGGCAAAAGCATCCCAAAACGAGGCGGAAGCATCCCGAAACAGTGCAAAAACAACAAATAGGCAATAAATTTGGCGCAATTAACAGCGAAATTTCGTTCAAAAACATGAATTGTACTTTAGGCAAAAGCATCCGAAAACGAGGAGATTTCGTGGAAAAAAAGGCAAAAGCATCCGAAAACGAGGAAATTTCATGGG
>JAVCKV010569763.1:0-33117 GCA_032274145.1 Herpochondria borealis | reverse complement strand
ATTCTTCTTTTTGCTCTGTTGTCAATTTTACTGTTCGTATTCTCCCCATCTTTTTGAGGAGAAAGTTACAAATTATACTTTAATTTAATTTTGTCACAGTACTTAATAGTATTTAGGCATCGGTAAAGCTACTTGAATTATCGCTCCTTTTCCTTCTTCATTTTCTATTGAACAACAGAATCCATTTCGCCACTATAGAATGCATCACTATAACGCTTTATAATATTGGTCATACAACAAAAAACTTTGGGGATTTTGAATTGCAATAGATAAAGCAGAGGAGAAAAGAAAGGAGGAAACAAAAAAAGAATTTAAAATTCTGTAATGATTAAGGTGCATAAGTATGTTAGTTTTTATTCTAAAAACAAGAGTTCTAAATTTGATATTGCTAACAAAATAGAAAATTAATTTCACACTATCTCTAGTGAAATAAACTTTAAGCCCCTAGATACTTCACATAAAAAAAACCTTCCAATGAAATTAGAAGGTTTTACTACATTGGTAATAAATTTTCAATAGTGTTTCAAAGTGAGCTCTAATTATTTCCTAAAAAAAAAAGAAAAAGAAAGAGAGATTTTATTCAGGTTAAAAAATCTAAGGGTGTGATAATAAAATTTCATATTTATTAAAAAACTAAATGTATAATGAAAAGGAAAAACAACTATTGTCCTTGGTGACCAAATAAGGATTATTGGTGACGAAAATGCTATCGCAATATTTTTCTCTTTTATGAAATCAGAAGGAATCATTTACTTGACCAAGGAGCTTAGAGACCATTTCAATAGGTACATTAACCAGCGTAACTGTCGTTGTAAAAGTATGTCTCGCTATATGTGAATAAGAGTTAATCGATATAAGTATGAGGTAGCCATTATATTTCTGGTTGGATTTTACTGGAAGTAATTTGTTCTTAATTTGGCAAAGAGGAGGATTTTGATACTTTTCAATGATCACCTTTGCTTTTGGTAAAATAGGTAACCGAATTTCTGTTCCAGTTTTTCTCGATCTTTAATTGGCCATTGTTTACCATCAATACCTGTACTGATATTTTAAATTAACAACAATCCCAAATCTGAGAATAGCCAACAGAATGAAAAAATGATGTCTGGAAAACCAACATCGTGTCCTGATAGGTGTCAATAATATTGATAATGAATGAGGAAGATGAGATAGAAAGGAATAAAAAAAGCTCAGAAACTATTCGTTTCCAAGCTTTTATGAAAGTTTGAGACTTTCGTTGTAACCGGTCTGGGGTTCGAACCCAGGACCCCCTGATTAAAAGTCAGGTGCTCTACCAGCTGAGCTAACCGATCATTTTACTGGTGTGCCTTTTTCCAAAAGCGATGCAAAGATACTAACCTTTTTTAAATATGCAAGGCTTTGGATTTCTATTTGAAAAAAAATAGAACTTTATTTTTTGGGCGGCTGAGCTTCCTCAACGGCATGTAGAAATTGATCATAGTTTTTGTAGTCTGTCAACACTTTTTGAGCGCCTAATTGATACAAAAATTCATGGTCTCCTTCTCTTCGTATTCCGATGAATGGCATGTTTAGATTTTTAGTTGTTCTCACATCCCACGAGGCATCTCCCACATAAACTATTTTTTTGAGATTTAAGTTCCTTGCCTTTGCTTGGTCTAAAACCTCATTAATGATATCTTCTCTAGTCGGACAACCATCTGCACATTTCATCATGATTCCATCAGTAGGAATTTCTAAGAAGGATAATTTTACCTGTGCAGGTTTATTCCATCCTCCTGTCGCAATTCCTACTTCGTAACACTCATCTTCTAATAATTGTTCAATAGTTTTTTTAGAATTTTGAACTTCTTTAAATTCATGAGAATGAGTCTCTCTTTTCTCTTTTATTAAATCCACAAAAATATTTCTAAAAGAATCTAATTCCTCAAAAGAAGGTATTCTATCAAATTGCTCTTGAATGACTGTATTAAAAATAGTATCATCTGTAACGTGTGGATATTTTGTCCAATCTATGGTAGGGAATGGATTCTTATAAACCTCTTGATAAGCATCTGCAAAACATTGACTATCAATCTTGTTGGAGTATAAAAGGGTTCCGTCTATATCAAAAATGATGAGTGTCTTTTTCATGTTTAGTTGTATTGGGTTTTGACAGAGGAGTTTTTTTTTGTAGAAGGAAGAAAGATTTCCTTCAATATTTTCATCCTCTTAATCCTCAGTTAAACTTTAGAACAATATCATCAAACAAAAGTTTTAAACATAAAATAAAACCTTATATATTCCACACTCGATAAAAAAATTGCTTCAAGATTGAGGGAATATTATTAATTATCTCATTTTTAATTATTCATTACCTCACTCCTCCTCTCCCCAGAAATCAAATTCTAATTGAATTCCTCCCTCCATTATTTTTTGATCTTTTTGCAAATTAGAAACTTGAACGCCCAATAACCGAACTTCCTTTATTTCTTCAAAATGAATCCTTAACAATTCACTTACAATTTCTTTAAATTTAAATTCATCTTTTACTTCTGAAGAAAATGATTTACTTCGAGTCAATTGTTGAAAGTCAGGTGTCTTAGCTTTTAAAGTAATCGTTCGACCAAAATTGTCTAACTTTTTCATATGTCCAAAAACAATTTCCGCAATGTGCATCAATCGTTCTAACATTTCTTTTTCGGTTTTCAGGTCTTCACTAAATGTTCTTTCTGCTCCGATAGATTTTCTAATTCTATTGGGATTTACCTTCCGATGATCTTGCGCTCTAACAATTTTATAGTAATGCCTTCCCGCTTTTCCGAATCTTTGAACCATCTCTAGTTCATCTCTCTTTTTTAAATCTAACCCCGTATAAATTCCCATTGCATGCATTTTCTTAGCAGTAACTTTTCCTACTCCAAAGAATTTTTCAACTGGCAATTTTTCAATAAAATCAATTGCTTCACTTGGTCTAATTACTTTTATGCCATTGGGTTTATTAATGTCTGATGCAATCTTAGCCAAAAATTTATTAAACGAAACTCCAGCAGAAGCAGTTAATTGAGTTCGCTCAAATATCTTTTTCCGAATCTCTTCTGCAACTAGAGTAGCAGATGGATTATTAAAATGATTTTCCGTTACATCAAGGTAAGCTTCATCTAAAGAGAGCGGTTCTATTAAGTCGGTGTACTCTGCAAAAATAGTTCGAATCTGATGAGAGACTTCTCGATAAACATCAAAACGATGTTTTACAAAAATCAATGCTGGACATAATCGCTTGGCAGTAATGGAAGGCATCGCAGATCGAACACCATATTTACGGGCTTCATAACTAGCAGCAGCGACCACTCCCCTCTTTGCGGATCCACCAACAGCAATCGGTTTTCCTTTTAGTTCAGGATGATCTCGCTGTTCTACTGATGCATAAAAAGCATCCATATCAATATGTATTATTTTTCGATGGTTCACTTTTTCTTAAAAACTTCTTATTAGTTATAAGTAATATTTATTAAAACAATATATTTTTCATACTTTTATAATTCAACCGCTCTTACCTACTTAACATCAAATCATTTTTTTCATCGCACAATTTACTAAGAATTTGCCTGTGAAAATATTTTAACTCATTGTTCTCTTTTTTTTTCCAAACCAAACAATACAATTACATTTAAATGAAAAACTATCTACTTATTTTTAGCTTGATCCTTTTTTTTAATCAAGAAGGATTTTCACAAAAAAACTCTGTTAAGATTCCAACTTCAACAACAGAAATTCCAAACCTTGAACATGATAAACATCGATGTGGTACTCCCTCACCAGATGCTGCTACTCGTAAATATATCATGGATGAAATTATTTCTAAAGAGGAAGAACGAGCCATGATGGAAAATGCGGTCTCTAATTGTTTACCGATAAAAATTCATATCGTTCGGCAATCAGATGGTTCAGGCGGATTATCTCTAGGAGATTTAGCCATTGCTTTTGCCAATTTGAATTACACCTTCTTTAGTGCTGATATTGAATTTTTTGTTTGTGGTGATATTAACTATATCGACGATGATGATTTTTATAATTTCAATGGAGAAGCACCTGATAATGATGACGAAACCACATTTACTGCACCTCATGAAGTTACCAATGCCATCAATGTATTTTTCATGAATGATATTGTAACAAGTAGTGGGTTCAATGCTGCAGGGTATGCGTATTTTCCATTTAACAGTACTCAGAGCAATAGAATTTTCATGATTAACTCAGTAGCAACCCGTGCACCTAACAGTACATTTTCACATGAGTTTGGTCACTACTTTAGTCTTTATCATACTCATGAAGGAACTGAAGATGGAAATACGGACCCTAACGCAGAAAATGTTCCTCGTACTGGAACCAATGCGAATTGTGCAGCTACAGGAGATTTGCTTTGCGATACGGATGCGGATCCAAAATATAGTAGTGGTACATTTAATACTTCTACTTGTACCTATACTGGAACAGGGACAGATGTAAATGCTGTTCCTTATTTACCTACCACAGCCATCAATAATATTATGTCATACTATCCTGACCAATGTGGCGGTGTATTTACTCCAGGTCAATTTACAAGAATGGGATTAGCCTTAACGACGAGAATGGGACATACTGCTTATAACTATTCATGTACAGCCGCTTCAGTCACACCTGCCACTGGAATGACTGCCACTCAAAATGGAAACCAAATTGATTTGAGCTGGACAGATAATGCGACCAACGAATTAGGTTATATCATCGAACGTTCAACTACCTCTAATTCTGTAGGATTTCTTCCAATCATTTATGGAGGTGTAGGCGAAAATATTTCAAACTTTTCTGATACAGATAATATCACAAGTAATGCGACTTACTATTATCGAGTACGTCCATTGAATTCAATGTGTAATAATTATAGTAATGTAGTCGCTATTACAACAGGATTATCTTATTGTACACCTAGTTATTCTAGTGGATGCAATGATGTTGCCTTAAGGGATTTTTCATTTGATGGTGATGGTCCTAATGGCATCACTAACAATACCTCTGGATGTTCTGCTGGGGCAGTTGGTGATTTCACTAATCTCTCTGCTAATGTTACAGCTGGTCAAAGCTACTCAGTAACTGCTAGTACTTTAGCAGGAACATGCTTTGGAAGTTTCTTTCCTGCTTATATGACCATCTGGGCAGATTGGAATGTGGATGGAGACTTTGATGATGCCAATGAAAAATTGCTTACTGGTGACCATGAATTGAGTCCATGTTATACGACCAATATTACTGTCCCTGGAGATGCTATTACTGGTACCGTAACTATGAGGGTTGTCTTACATTATACTGCTGCACCTAATGATCCTTGTGGTTCATATGGTTTTGGCGAAACAGAAGATTATACTTTAAATGTAGATGGTATTGGTGCCCTTCCTGTTGAGCTAATTAATTTTGAAGGAAATGTAAGAGCAGAAGCTGTCGTTTTAAATTGGGAAACTGCTTCTGAATATAACAATGACTTTTTCACTTTAGAACGTTCTGAAGATGGTATCCAATTTGCGCCAATTACTGAAATGAAAGGAGAGGGTACTGCTGAATCATTCAACGCTTATTCTTATACCGACTTGACGCCAATCCATGGTGATAATTATTATCGATTAAAACAGACTGACTTTGATGGTAGTTTCGAATATTCAGAGATAATAGTTATTCCAATTAGTATCAAACACTTAACCTCAACTGAAGTGGTTCCTAATCCTGTTAGAGATAATGAAATTTCATTGTTATATACTGCTATCCATGAGGGTAAAATGCAAATTCAAATCTTGGATGTGAATGGAAAATTAATCAAAGAGGATCAATTGTTAGTAGTTGATGGAAAAAATAATTTCACCTTAAACATTTCTAATTTGAATTCTGGTATCTATTTCCTTCAGACTATTCATAGAAATGAAATACAAAATACTCGATTTGTTAAATTGTAAATATGTTGTTGGATGATTCTGAAATCATTACAATAACGAAACGTAATAATCAAAATCCCGAACTCTCAAATTGAAAGTTCGGGATTTTTTATGCTTAAACAAGAATAAAAAAAGAGTCAAGAACTAAGAATTGGGGATAGCCTTGACTCTATTTAAAAACGGTTATTGGGAATAATCCTCAATAAATAAAAATTCTTTTGTACGTGGGTATTATAATTTGAATGGCGACTAAACTCTGAGATATGTTCTTGTTATTGAATTAGTAACGGGGATAAATGGAAGTCTTTATATGTTATATTTACCAAATATAAAAATTTAAAATAAGTTAACAAAATTTTGATGGGCATTTTAAGAAATAAAATTTTGATGGTTTTAACTGTTGAGATTGTTTGATTGTAATCTAAGTTTCTTATTTAGTATGTCTATTCTGCACTTAGGTTAATTGCAATGCTGTAGCTTTGAGAACTCTGTGAGAGGGGAAAAGGGAGGCAAGTGTTCTTAAAGCCACTTCTACCAGCATCACCTTTTTATCCCGTTCAAAGTATATTGCCCGCTTTAACAAACCTCGCTCTACACCAATGCCAACTCACAGGTTTATCAAAGCTATACTTTTAGACAAAAAGAAACCCGAACTCTCGTATTGAGAGTTCGGGTTTCTTTTTTTAAATTAGAAAATAACAATTGCTAAACAAAAAAATCTAACAATCAATTCCCTAAAAATATCTTGGTGTTACAATTTGTTTTTTATCAAAATTAAAATCGTATCCCAACATCACTTCAAAAGATCCTTTTGCAAATCCTTGCAATTCTGTCAAGGTGTAATCATAAGATGCACCTATTCGGAATCCATTTTTTAAATTGTATGCTCCCCAGATATTAGCAGAATCTACAGAACTAGTTTTTCCAAAAATTGCTTCAAAAGAAGAACGGAAAGATGCTCCTACCCAAAGGGTATTATAAAAAAGAAATGACGCATCTATATCAAATTCTGTTGGCGCACCAACTCCTTTTAGAGAACTAGACCTTGATGAAAATTCTTCAAATAATCCTACATTTTTTATTAAAAAAGACGGTTTGAAAATAATAGCATCTCCTTTTACAGGTATCGCCATTCCTCCTGTAAAATAATAATGTCGATATAATTGTGCCCATTTATTCGTGACCAAATCTTCATCCTTTCTAAGGTCAGAATTTATCAAATGTGGTACAGAGAATCCCACATAAAATTTGTCTGTATAATAATATACTCCTGCTCCAAAATTTGGCATAAAGAGATTTACATCAGAATCATCAAAAGAAGGATCAATAGATTGTGGGTCTCGGTAATTCAAAACACTAAAATCTGTTCTGTAATTCATCATCCCAGCTTGAAGCCCTATAGATACTTTTCCTTTTCCAAAAGGAATTCGATAAGCATAACTTACATTCGCTACTGTCGATCCAGTTGCTCCTATTTTATCATTTACTAAACTTAACCCTACCCCTACTTTATCATTTATCGGAGTATGAGCAGTTAAAGATTGAGTCAGTGGCGCACCATCTATTCCCCACCATTGATTTCTATACAATGCAGTAATTGAAATATACTCTTTACTCCCTGCATACCCTGGATTAACAGTTAAAGAATTAAACATATACTTAGTGAACATCGGATCTTGCTGTGCACTGACGTTCTGATGGAAGAAAAAAGCCAATAGAAGGAAAGGTATTATCTTTCTCATAAGATTCAAATTGTTTGTATGATTCCGTTGATTATGAATCATCATTACATGGATAAAAAACTAATAATCAGTTTCTTATATGTATTTATTTGTTTTAATAAAATAAAAAAAAGGTTGGGGATTTCTTTTTGGAGGGAGAAAATATGATATATTTGAGGGCTATATCGAAGTAAAAAGTTCAAAAACCATGCCTTTATATGTTTGGTTTTTAGTAAGTCTAAAAGAATAAATTTATATCAAAAAAGGTCTTTTAGTGATGGAAAAGAGCCAGACCCCCCTAACTCTTAAACCCACCACCAAAGACCAGTTCTTCTTGTTTTTGGTATTCTCTTTTCTAAATCACGGAATATTTACCTATTCCTATATTTTAATTTGGCACTTGAATCATCATAACTTTTATCAAGATTCAAGTGCCAATCATTAGACTTTATTCTAAATGAAATTGTATAAGCGATGCTATTAATTCGATTTAGAATAATGTCTATTCTTATCTTCGTAGCTCTACCCACCCAGTATATTGATTTCCTTCACCATCATCAATGGTATAGAAATAAGTACCATCAGGTAAATCTTTCCCATCAAATGTTCCAGCCCAAGCCTCACTATTGGAATATCCTTTTTGTTTGAATACTTGATTTCCCCAACGATTAAAGAAGCAAACTTCATTGTCTGGGAAATTATCAATTCCCTGAATATAAAGTGCATCATTGACTCCATCATCATTAGGTGAAAATCCTGTGAAGACTTCTATGTTATCACAGAGTACGTCTATACTTACTGTGGCAGTATCCGAAATGGTTCCATTAGAAATAAAATAGGTAAAGGAATCTATTTCACCACAAAACCCGGGTTCTGCTAAATAGGTAACTGTACAATCTATATTGATGACCAATGTTCCATGATCTACTCCATCGATAATTCCAAAAATTAAATCATTACAATCGCCATTGAATATATCATTAGCGAGTACATCTATCGTAACTGGATTGATGGTAGAGGTTACCGTATCTTCATCTACTGCAACCAATGTATCAAATGGTAACAATACATCTACAATAAATATAATGGTATCACAAATACCTAAATCATCACAGATTTCTATACATGCGGTATCCATTCCTATTTCCAAACCTGTATAATTCAAACAGAAGGTATCGGCATTGACTGTGAAATCTACATTCGTTCCTGAACTTCCAGAACAGAAATTTTCAATACTAACTAGATTCCCAAATAGCTGAGTGGAATCAACACAATAAATACTATCTACTCCTAATTGGATTATTTGTGTAATCGTATCAATTGAAGGAGGTACTATACTGATTAAGAAAATGGTAGTATCACAAACTCCAAATGTATCACACATCACGATACATGCCGTATCCAATCCACCTACTACATTTCCTAAAACATTTATACAATTAAAAGAATCTGGTTCAATGGTAACTTCTGAAAACAATCCTGATGAACCTTCACAATAATTAAAAATAGTATCGATCTGTCCGAGTATACCGGCAGTATCTAAACAATACTGTTCCGTAAAATTGATAATTACTTCTACTGGAATGGTATCTCCTGAAAGTAATTCAGGTACAACTTGTACTGCGATATTATAAGTTTCGCATGTTCCGTTTGTAAAACAAAACTCAACACAGAAAGTATCTACGCCTAAAACCATCCCTGTATATTCTACACAATTGGTTCCCGGAATGTATCCAAATCCTGCCACATTTCCATCTGTAAGAGTAGGACACAAATCAGTGTCGACGGTAGCAATGGTAAGGGTATCTGAAAAATCAAAACAAAAGGTATCTGTTTGACTTACAAATACTTGAACCATCGTATCTTGACCAGGAGTCATATCACAGTTGACTTGAATATTAAATTCATCTGTACAACCTGTAACTGTATTACTCATTTCAATAACATGAAATCCTGTATCTACTTCTATCGAAACTGCAAATGTGAAAATGTCTAAATCAGGTAAAAAGGAAGAAACAATACCAGTATTGATTTGAGTAATATTTAAGCTATCATAAATAATTCCATCACTACCTCCACAAATAGTAAAGGTGGCTGGATCTATTGTCCAGTTTCCAGTAGGATCCCATCCATTTAATAACGTTACTAAAGCCCCAATACTATCAAATTCAGCATTAGAAATTGGTCCTATTGATCTTGACCATAGGTCTAGGTTATAAGGTCCAGCAGCAGCACTACCTTGATTTGGTAAAGAGAAATAGGAATAACAATTTGAAAGGGTATCAAAACCACATCCAACTACAGATCCTGTATAAGCCATCGTATCAACGAATATATCTCCCAGTTGTGTAATTGGCACATTGACACAAATAGTCGCCAAACCATCACAGTCATCTATCATGACAGTAGAAGGTCCATCGTAAAATGGAACACAATCATCACACTCAACTGTTATTCCAACAGTATCCACACATCCTGTAGTTAAGTCTACTAAAATCATTTGGTGAAATCCTGTATCTAAAGTGATCAAGGTTCCTAATGGATTAACAGTTTCTAATTCAGGATTAATTGAAGCATTAATACCTGTTCCGATTTGTTCAATTACTAATTGTCCATAACTGATATTCGGAGCACCCCCCGTAAGTACAGTACCAGAAAGCATCCAGTTTCCGTCTGTATCCCAAATATTCATAGAGTCTGCTAATTGAGTCATTGTTTGGAAAGTATCTATTGTAAAAGAACTTCCTGTAAACATCCAATTCGTTAGCGTATAAGGTCCACTTGGTGCATTTCCTAAAAAGTCAATCAAAGGATAAGTGAAGACTGAATCAAAGTCACATCCTGTAGACCCTGGATCAAAAGCATTTCCATTATCTGTAATGGTATAATTAGCAATATCTGTTGAAGCTATTGGTAAACAATATTCAACACCTACTGCACAATCATTTGTAATTAAGGTAACCATGTCATCCGTAATAATATCTTGTCCGTTACACTCTGGTGTAATCGTTACGATGATACAAGTCGTATCACTTAAGACATTAAAATTGGCAACCACACAAATAGTATCAATCTGAATACCAGGTGTATTACCTGCCGTATAAATCAAAGTTCCATTAGGTCCTACTACCCATGAACCGAAAGTAGAACTACCAGAAGTAGATCCATCTAACAATACAAATGCAGTTTGCGCAGCATCAAAACAAGATTCAATTACAAAAGGAATAGAATCCACTGAATTGATTGGAAGCGTTAATGTTTCTTCGCTTGCAGTAGGACATACTGTACATTCATCTATTACTAAAATATTATCAGAAATCGCTTGACAACCATTAGCATCTGTTATGGTAACACTATATTGTCCTGCTGTTAAATCAAATCTATTTTGTGGATCACTTGTATTGGGTAAATCCGCCCAATCATATGTATAGAATCCAGTTCCTCCAAAAGGTTTGATTCTAATTCCTCCCGCATCAGTACAAGTAACTGGATCTACTTCAACATCAACAAGTAATGTTGGTGCTGCTAATATTTCAAAGCAAGACCCTCCTGCATAACATCCCATCGCATCTAATACTTCGATGCAATAATTACCAACAGGTATTTGTCCATTCGTATATTGATTTCCATTCACATCCACAATTCTTTCATTAGAAGGTTGGATAAATCCAGGTGATAAAGTAACTGAATAATCTACTGAGCCATCACTATCTCCTGCACAAGTTTCTTGGATAGCAGGGTTTACAATATTTACAGTAGCATCTCCAGTAACTATATTTCCTAAAACAAAATAAATAGAATCGCTACATGAATTAGGTCCATTATCAACAACTGTCAATCCATAAGTTCCTGCAGACATATTTGATCTTGAAGCATCATTACTTCCATCACTCCAGATATAAGAGTAGTTGGTACTACCACCTGTTACAGTTATATCTAACGAACCATTTGCAGTTCCGCAACTTGGTTGTTGAGTAATGTTAGTTTGAATATCTAAATTATTAACTGATTCCATAAATACTTCAAATACATTGGTACAGTTAGTCGCAGGATCGGTAACAGTTACGTAATTAGTACCTGGTGCTAAATCTGTTCGAATCGCTCCTGATGTACCATCACTCCAAACAAATGTATTGGTTTGAGGTTCTAACACTGCTGTTCCGTTACTAGTATTACAACTAGTTGGAGTCTGTGAAAATATCGACATATCTGGTCCATCTGCATTCCCAACTACAAATGTAACTGTAGTGTTACAAGTTGGGTTTCCAGCATCTGTTATACTTGCAGTATAAGTACCTGCTTCTAATCCTGAAGCAGAATTAGTTGTACTACCTCCTGATGACCATTGGAAATTATAACTTGAAGCGCCTGCCATTTCAATCGTAGCGATTCCATTTGCGTTACCACAAGTAGCTTCTATAACTACAATATTTGCAACGATTGGAGTCGTACAATTTCCATCAGGAATAACTTGAGCCGAAGCACCTGCTACATCTAATGCTGCACAAATTGTTCCTCCACCTTGCAATAAATCTGCATTCAAATCTAATCCGTTTGTATACTGAGTAGGATCTAAAGTTGTAGGATCATAAACTAAAGTATGAATAGTATATTGTCCTAAGGCATTTACCATAAATGAAGGTGAAGTACTCACATTCACAACTTCCAAACCTGCTCCCGATGTCAACACATAAAGCACACTATATCCACCTGGTACAGTTGGATTTGAAGTTTGTGTTGCTGAAACTTGAACAGGATTCACGCCATCGAATATGATAGGTGAAGTATCTATAGTTAAAGAACCTGATGTTGCTGGACAGTTAGTACAACCATCTGCAACATTAATATTATTAAGCGTAACTAAACATCCATTTCCATCAGAAACAACAACTGTATAATTTCCTGCGGAAAGATCTGTTCTATTTTGAGGATTATTATTCCCTGCTATGTCAGACCAGTTAAAGTTATAAGTTCCAGTTCCACCTGTCACATCTAATGTAATAGAACCACCTTGTGTACACGTTGTTGCGATCGTAGTAACATCAACAATTATTGCATTTGGTTCTTTAACTTGAAAGCATTCGCTTGCAGCTAAACATCCACCACCGTCTGTTATCTCTATACAGTAATTACCAACTGGCAATGAACCATTTGTATAAACCGTTCCAGTCGCATCAACAATTTGTTCTGATAGCGGTTGGATAAATCCAGCATCTGGAGCAACAGAATATTGCACATTTCCATTTACATCTCCAGGACAACTAACTTCTATATTTGGATTTGAAATGTTGATGGTTGCAGTAGAAGTTGTATTTTCTAACAATGAAAATATAATTTCTCCCTGACATCCATTAGGACCATTATCAACAACGGTAACTCCATAAGTTCCGCCTGCTAAATTATTTCTAATAGGATCATCTATTGTAGGATTATCACTCCAAGTATAAGTATAATCATTACTTCCAAAATTAACACTGATGACTACGATACCATCTGTCGCATTACAATTTGGTTGTTGGTTAATAATTGGAACAATCACTAATGCATTATTAATAGGAATATCAACTTCAAGAATATTAATACATCCTGTAGCAGGGTCAGTAACCGTTACGGCACAAATTCCTCCTATTAATCCATTTCTTGTATTCCCTGTTCCGCCATCACACCATTGATAATTGAAAGTCGCAGGAGATAATTGAGCAGTTCCATTTGCAGCATTACAACTAGAAGCTGAAGTCGAAATAATGGTAGCCATCGGACCATCTGCATTTCCAATAGAAAACGCAGCTTCGACCGTACAAGTAGTATTAGCTATTTCTGTAATCGTTACCGTATAAGTTCCTGCAGCTAAACCAGATGTTGTATTTCCATTGATATTTCCTCCAGCAAAAACAAATGTATAATCACTGTTATTACCGACTACATTAATGGTAGCCGATCCTGTAGATTGACCACAATTAGATTCTGTTGTAACTATATTTAATACTTGTGGTCCATTACAAGGCGTTCCACAATCAATCACTCCTATACTTGCTCCTGTTAAATCCAAAGCTCCACAAATCGTTCCTCCTCCTTGCTCTAACAATGCATTTACTTGTTGAGCTGTAGTTGTATTAACAATAATAGAGTTTAATGGTAACTCACTTGGATTATGAACTAAAGTATGAATCGTGTAATTATTGATATTAAAAACGGTAAAAGAAGGTGTTGCACTTACTCCAGTAATTACACCTCCAACTGTTTGTACATACGTTGTTATATATCCAGTAGGAATAACTGGTGTACCTGTTTGAGAAACAGAAATTGTTGCAGAACCATTTAAACATACAGGAGTTGCATCAGCAGTCAGACTACCCGCAGTTGCCGTACAATTTTGTGGATTACAATCTATTACCGCAACAGCAGCTCCAACCAAATCTAATGCACCACAAATAGTTCCGCCACCTTGCTCCAACAATCCATTTACGTCTAGAGCAGTAGTTGTATTAACAATAATGGAATTTAATGGTAACTCACTTGGATCATGAACTAAAGTATGAATTGTATAACTATTAATATTAAAAACAGTGAATGAAGGTATTGCACTTACGCCAGTGATTACCCCTCCAACTGTTTGTACATACGTTGTTATATATCCAGTAGGAATAACTGGCGTACCTGTTTGAGAAGCTGAAATTGTTGTAGCTCCATTTAAACAAACAGGAGTTACATCAGCACTTAAACTTCCAGCAGTTGCTGTACAATTTTGTGGATTACAATCCACAACTGAAATAGCAGCACCATTCAAATCTAGTGATCCACAAATTGCACCACCACCTTGCAGTAACATTGAATTAATATCTTGCAAAGTTGTTGTTCCTGGGAAAATACCATTTAATGGTAACTCACTTGGGTCATGAACTAAAGTATGAATTGTATAACTATTAATATTAAATACAGTAAAGGAAGAGAAACCACTGATAGCTGTTACCGTTCCATTTACAACTTGTAAATATGTTGTTATATATCCTGCAGGTACCACAGCATTTCCTGCTGGTGTAGCAGCAATAGTAGCAACTATATTTATACAGACAGTACTCGTATTAGCATTTAGTGTTCCCGCCTCAGCAGTACAACCACTATTACAAGTAATCACTGAAACAGCAGCACCATTCAAGTCCAATGCTCCACACAATGAACCGCCCCCTTGTTCTAACTGAGAGTTAACATCCTGAGCAGTAGTCGAATTTGGAACAATAGAAGTTAAAGGAAGTGTACTTGGATCATGTACTAAGGTATGAATCGTAAAATCATTAATATTTGAAACTGTAAAAGAAGGAATGCTGCTTGTAGATATAATCGTTCCATTCGCTACTAAAACATAAGTGGTTAGAAAACCTGCTGGCACAACTGCTGTCCCAGAAGGAGTTGCAGAAATATTAGCAGTGTTATTTTCTAAACAAACAGGATTTGCATTAGTATTAAGAGTACCGGCATTTGCCGTACAGATTCCACCTGGTCCACAGGTTTCACCAATCGTTACCTCTAAAACAGTCGTACAACCCAAGCCAGTATTTTGAGTAGCTGTTACATCATAAACACCATTTGCTAAATCAAACCTTTCTCTACCAAGAAAATTATCTGGCCAAAGAAAAGTATTACTTACTGGTGCTAAGGAAGCAGAACCATCTACATCATCACAGTTTTCATTAGTGGTAAAGATGACAATAGCAATTGCTTTTTCCGTTAGAATATCTGCGCCAGCTAAATCTAATGCTGCACAAATATCTCCCCCACCCTGTTCAAATTGAATATTTAAGTCATTGATGGTGGTCACCTCTAAAATTATTGTATTTAAATCAAAGGTAGATGGATCAAACACTATAGTATGAATGGTATAAAGTCCTTCTTCTGAGACGGTAAATTGCGGTGAGCCGTTGGTTTTTAAAATTAAAGAATTAGCACCTGTTGTTAACAAATAACTAACTGAAAAACCGGAAGGAATAATCATATTCCCATCTGGTACCGCTTGCAAATTTGCAAAAGTCCCTTCTACACAAATAGAATTCACGGTTGGTGTGATAGTGCCCGCATTCGCATCGCAAACCAATAACTGATTATCTACTGGAGCATGATAAATTAATGAACCTTGATTCAAACTTATTTTGCCCGATAAAAACAGTTCTGTACCTATTTCACCTGTAGGATAGGCTTTTAGCTGAAGACCAGAACAAAAAAGTAATATCCAAACTACTACCAGAGAGGGTCTTAATATGGTTCTGGTATAAGTTGCTAACAACTTATGTAACATTTGTCTCATAGAAATGTGTTGTCTTAGAGCAAGTCTAAAAATTTAATAAACTGAAAATCAATAATTTATGGCGCGCTCCGATAGTTTCATAAAAAATTTAGTGAACTAAATGATTCATAAAATTGGACGGGAGGTTCATAAAATATTTATTTCAGAACTATAAAATTTTAGACAAGTCCTTAATTCTTAATTAAATAGTTAAAGAAATGTCATGTTCTATTTCATTTCTCTTAAAAAAATTTGGATTCTTTAATTAGGTTGTCACAAATGATATTAAAGTGCATTTGCATCTTATATTTTTTCAATAATCGGTAGGAATACAATTTCAGAAAACTAACAAAAACCAAGCCACTATTGTGATTATCTAGAAAACATTTACTCCTTTTTTTAATAAAAGTATTATAATCAGTATTCTTGGGGGATTTCATTGGAAATATGAAGACACATAGATAAGTGGGAGAATTAATACAGTATCAAAAAATGTGACATCAGTTTTTATTTGTGCATCTATATTACTAGCATTCTAATTAAGAAAATTACAAATTTAATTGCCTAGAAACTTGGCTTTCTCTAAATTTCTCAAAAATTAACCCATATAGGGTATTTTATGAAATACGAAATTGTCACATATATTAGTAATTACGTTATTTATAAAAGAAGTATAAATTGCTTTGTACGCTATCCTATTTTCCTTACTTGCCTGTGAGTAACAATTCTCTGTGCCTTATTTTTTGATAAAACTTTGATTTGTGACATTTTTTTCAAAAAAAGAAAAAATCTTACTCTCTATTTCCACTCTCAACAGGCTAAATAAAACATTTCACATAATTAAATAGTCTTAAAAACCTGACTATCAAATACTTAATCAAGTATCATATTTACCATAACTTGTACAAATCTAAAATTGTGTCTTTTTATTTACCCTAAAAAGAAGAGATATTTACAATAGAAATCAAACATCACATTCTTAAACAGAAGATGAGCATTAGATAGAGTTTGACGAATTGCTCATTCAAAAACAGATTTATATCATGAAGACATCAACTAAATATGAGTTTTTAAGTCAGTTCCCTTTATTTAATGTGATCACTCCAGATGAATTGGATTTTTTAGTTGGTTGCACGGAGACCAAAACCTATGAAAAATATAGCCTGATTTATTCAGAAGGAGATGCTTCAGATACGATGTACTTTTTGACAAAGGGTGTTATTAAACTTGGATGTCATTCTAGTGATGGAAGAGAAGTGATAAAAGCAATTTTGCATCCGCATGCATTATTTGGAGAATTAGGTTTGGTAGATGAAAAAGTAAGAAGTGGTTTTGCTTTTTCAATGAATGAAACGGCTGAATGTTTAACCTTAAAAGTAAGTGCTTTTAGAAAGTTGATGGAAGAAAATCACCAACTCTGCTTCAATGTGATAAATATGGTTGGTAAACGACTAAGAACTGCTGAAGGAAAATTAGAATCGTTAATCTTCAAAGATGCACGTGCTAGAATAATTGATTTCTTAAAAGATAGTGTCGCTCAAAGAGGAAGACAAGTGGGATATGAAATGTTACTCAAACACTCTTTGACTCAACAAGACATTGCAAATATCACAGGTACCTCAAGACAAACAGTTACCTCTGTACTCAATGACTTAAGAAAATCAGATTTAATTTACTTTAATAGACGAAGTATTTTAATTCGAGATATGAATCGCTTGATTTAATTAATGGTTGATAATGAATAGCTAATAGTTTCTTCAAAACTTTTGACAATTATTAATGCTTTCATTATTCACTTTTCATTATAAAGAATGTTACGCCTGAACTTAATCTAAAGAAGTTCACTTTGGAAAGAGCTGTTCTGTTAAAAGTCCAGCTCTTTTTTTAATTATATGTCTCGTCCTAAAATAGTGATTCTGCTATAAGTGGCTTTAAGTTCCCTCTTTCCCCTCTCACCGAGTTCTCAAAGCTGTAGCATAAACAAAAGAAGGTATTAACATCAAGATGCTAATACCTTCCTTATCTAATAAATACCAAGTGAAAAACTATTCACTATTCATTGTCTAACTCTTAACTATCAGAACTAGGTCCATTGTTTAGTTCTCTTTCTACTTCTTCCATAAAAACGAAATCCACTGATTCTTCAATTGTAGGAACAATATTTAAGATGCTATCTAACTTAGAGATAGTAATCAATTTCTTTACGTTTTCACTCACGATACCTGTAAGAACACAACTTCCTCCGTCTTTCCATAAACGATTAGCTGTCAAGATGGCACTTAAACCTGAAGAATCTACAAATTTGACAGATGAAAGATTAAAAATCAAATTTTGTACGCCTTCATTTCTCATGACAATTAACTGAGATTTTAAGTCTGGAGCCATAGCTGAATTCAAGTTATCTTCCTCTAGTGAAAATATCGTGTACTTCTCCTGCTTATCTATTGAAAATTTCATACGCTATTTCTTTGTTTATTTTATATTGTAAGAACAACAAAAGTATCAAATTCGAGGAAGATTTTTCATCAATTGCCTCACAAAGTTTTATAGATTTTTTTTCTTAATGAGAAAAAACTGATTAATTACATTAAAAACAAATCTATTATTAATTAATCGTCAGCAAGTTAGATAATAGTATCGTTATTACAAACAATTATGTTAGAACTAAAAGATGCTCTAGTTGTTTCTATATTTTATAGTCTATTTTTGAATTAAAACGGAACGAATTAGGTTATTGACCGTACAAAATCACATCCTTTCAAATTTTATCATAGACACAGAAACATCTAATCCATTAAGATTACAGAGCCAGATAAAAGGTTTTTTCAGGTCTTATATTTATTGAAAATGGATTAATATATATCGATGTTGGCAAGATGACATCAATATATTTAATAAATATCACCTGACAAACGTTCCATAATCGTGGTGATGGCACATTTTTTTCAGATAGAAAAATAACTTTTCTATTTTTTTAAAGGCAAATATTATGGAAAAGTTAATTATTAAATAGATGTAAACTTTAGACTTTGTTAAGTTGTAATCTTAGAAATTAAGCCTTAATATTGTTTCTAATATCCGTCTTAGAAAGTTATCATTTCAAATCCGAATCATAAGCAAGAAAATTAATATATCATGAACAAGAAATTTTCTCCAAAAGTAAAAAGAGTTCTTTCCTTCAGCCGAGAAGAAGCTTCTCGTTTAGGACAAGACTTTATTGGTACTGAACATTTATTGTTAGGTATCATGCACCAACGTGGTAGCTTAGCAATGCAAGTGCTCAATTCCCTAGACGTTGATGGTCGTGAACTAAAAGAAACGATTGAAAGGTCGACTTCTAGTAATTCAAACAAAGCCTCTTTGGGTATCGGTAGTTTACCGTTCAATAAAGAAGCTGAAAAAGTTTTAAAGGTGACGTTCCTTGAAGCTAAGATTTTGAAAAACGATGAGATTAGTCCAGAGCATTTAATGCTTTCAATTTTAAAACATAAATCTAATCTGGCTTCAAAAATTCTTAATGAATTTGATGTTGATTACGATATTTATAAATCAGAATTAGAGTACGTCAGACAAGATCAGGATATGCCTCATGATGACATGAGACCTGATGTCTTCAACTCTTCTGATGAAAACGAACCTTTCGAAGAAGAAGAGAATCAAGGTAGTAGCAGGTATCAAAGAAAAGGTGGTTCTAAATCTCGTACTCCTGTATTAGATAATTTTGGTAGAGATATTACCAAACTAGCAGACGAAGGAAAATTAGATCCAATCATTGGACGTGAAACTGAAATTGAAAGAGTTTCTCAAATCCTAAGTCGTCGTAAAAAGAATAATCCAATTTTGATTGGTGAGCCAGGTGTGGGTAAAACTGCAATCGTTGAAGGTTTAGCATTGAGAATTAACCAAAAGAAAGTTTCTAGAACTTTATTTGGCAAAAGAATCGTCATGTTGGATTTAGCAGCGTTAGTTGCTGGAACTAAATATAGAGGACAGTTCGAAGAGAGAATGAAAGCTATCATGAATGAATTAGAAAAAACACGTGATGTGATTTTGTTCATTGATGAGATTCATACTATTGTTGGTGCAGGTGGAGCTACAGGTTCCCTTGATGCTTCTAACATCTTTAAGCCAGCATTGGCAAGAGGTGAGCTACAATGTATTGGTGCATCGACTTTAGATGAGTACCGTCAACACATTGAAAAGGATGGAGCTTTGGATAGACGTTTCCAAAAGGTATTGGTTGAACCGCCATCACCAGAGGAAGCAGTTCATATTCTACATAATATCAAAGAAAAATATGAAGAGTTTCATAATGTAACTTATTCTGAAGATGCGATTAAAGCATGTGTTCATTTAAGTAACAGATATGTGAGCGATCGCTTTTTACCAGACAAAGCTATTGATGTAATGGATGAGGTAGGTGCAAGAGTTCACTTAAAGAACATACATGTGCCTAAACACATCGAGGAATTAGAAAAGAAAATTGAGGATTTAAAAGAAAAGAAAAATTCTGCAGTTAAGAATCAACAGTACGAAAAAGCTGCTGACCTTAGAGATGATGAATCTAAATTAGTTCGCCAATTGGATTTTGCAAAAGTAGAATGGGAAGAAGAATCTAAAACTAAACGTTACCCAGTTAACGAAGAAGATATTGCAGAAGTGGTTTCTATGATGACAGGAATTCCTGTACAGAGAGTTGCTCAGAATGAAAGTAAGAAGTTGGTTAAAATGAATGAAGACATTCAAAAAGCCATCATCGGACAAGACGAAGCAATTTCAAAAATCACAAAAGCGATTCAGAGAAATAGAGTTGGATTAAAAGATCCTTCTAAACCAATTGGTTCTTTTATCTTCTTAGGACCTACAGGTGTAGGTAAAACGGAATTAGCAAAAGCATTAGCTCGCTATATTTTCGACTCTGAGGATTCTTTAATCAGAATCGATATGAGTGAGTACATGGAAAAATTCAGCATCAGTAGATTGATTGGAGCGCCTCCAGGATACGTTGGTTATGAAGAAGGTGGTCAGTTAACTGAAAAGGTTAGAAGAAAACCATACTCTGTTATTTTGTTAGATGAGATTGAAAAAGCACATCCAGATGTTTATAATATCTTATTACAGGTATTGGATGATGGTCAATTGACTGATGGTCTAGGTAGAAAAGTAGATTTCAAAAACACAATGATTATCATGACTTCAAATATTGGAGTTCGTCAGTTGAAAGACTTCGGATCAGGTGTTGGATTTGCTACTCAAGCTAGACAAGATGCTCAAGAAGAAAATGCGAAAGGGGTGATTCAAAATGCCTTAAAACGTACTTTCTCTCCTGAATTCTTAAATAGAATTGATGACGTTGTTATCTTCAATAGCTTAGAGCAAGAAGATATTTTCAAGATTATCGATATTACCTTGAAAGACTTATATAAGCGATTGGAAGGTATGGAATACGCACTTAAGTTGACGGAAGGAGCTAAGAAGTTTGTAGCTGAAAAAGGATTCGACCGACAGTTTGGAGCAAGACCATTGCATAGAGCAATTCAAAAATACCTTGAAGATCCTTTAGCGGAATTCATCTTAAATGAAAACCCACCTGAAGGAAGTAAATTCAGAGCTGTACTTCGAAAAGATGGCGAAGGTTTAGATATTAATTACGCTAAAGAATCTAAGTCATCAAAAGAGTCGAAAGAATCAAAAGAATAGTTTTTTTTAACGGTTAACTATGAGCTGTTAACTGTTAATCCTTCAATCTTATTTAGATTTTTAGGTTAACAGTTTAACGATAACCGTTAATCGTTTTCTTAAATGCATCTACAGGAACTATCAAATACCAAAGATTGTTATCATTACAGGTATTAGATAAATTTCAGTAGATGCATTTTTTTTATGTGAAATATGGGGAGTTTATGGAATATCCTTTTATTTTTACAAAAATTATTAATTTTATTAAATGTGTTCGGTTCGTATTTATCAATAAAAACAGTCCAACACATAATTCATTCATTAAATTAAATTCATTTGGCAAGAAGACAAAAAAGACCTGCGCCTCGTAAACCATCAATCAGATTTAGAGTAAACGATCAAATCAGAATACCTGAAATTCGTTTAGTTGGAGACAACATGGAAGCCATCAGCGATGCTGTGGGACGAAAAATTGAAGCTGACATTTATCCTACCCGCCAAGCACTTGACTGGGCAAGAAAAGTGGATCTCGACCTTGTGGAGATTTCACCTAATGCAAAACCTCCTGTATGTCAAATCATTGATTACAAAAAGTTCCTTTATAACAAAAAGAAGAGAGAGAAAGAGATTAAATCTAAAGCAGTGAAAACTGTTGTTAAGGAAATTCGTTTTGGACCTAACATCAGTGATCATGACTTTGATTTTAAGTTACGTCATGCGATTAACTTTTTAAAGGAAGGATCAAAGGTGAAGTCTTATGTTCATTTCCGTGGACGTACTATTGTATTTAAAGATAGAGGAGAATTAGTTCTTTTAAGATTTATTAAAGAACTAGCAGAATTTGGTGCACCTGAAGCTTTACCTAAAATGGAAGGGCGTAGAATGATTGTCATCATTGCTCCTAAGAAAAGTGCACTCAAGAAAAGTGCTCAATCTAAAAAAGATAAGAGTGCCAGTAGAGAAAAAGCAAAAGATAAATCAAAGAAAGTAGAAGTGCCTAAAGTGGAGACACCTAATGTCGAAGTCGACGCACCTAAAGTGGAAGAGCCTAAGATTGAAACAGCTAACCAAGCTGAAAGCTCAGATAATAAAGAAGTATAACTCAAGAGAGTTTTCAAGATACATTAAAGCCATTCCATTTTGGGATGGCTTTTTTATTTACCCCAATGGAGATTGTACAAATAGTTTTTGAAGACGGACTATGTTATTTATCTTAAAATTATTCTAACGCTATGCTAAAAAAACTTCTGGCATCAAATCTGAAATACATAATCAATGAAATACTTTCTAACAAAGTATAAGGAGCTATTTTTCAAAAAAAGATAAAAACACATTATTTTTAATTTCTACAAAAAATTAAAGCACATGAAACCAGAAAAAATAACATTATACTTCCGTCAAGAAAAAAGTGACAAAGTCTATAAAGCAGCATTAGAAGAGCAAGATGGATTGTTCATCGTCAATTTTGCATATGGACGAAGAGGAGCTACTTTGAAAACAGGTACCAAAACTCAAACACCTGTTCCATATGAAAAAGCAAAGAAAATCTACGACAAATTGGTCCTTTCCAAATCTGCCAAAGGATATGTTCCTAACGAAGATGAATCAGATTATGTCTACGAAACCGATCAGGTAAAAACTGGGATTCATTGTCAATTGCTCAATCCGATTGAAGCATCAGACTTGGAGGAGTTTATCAAAAGTGATGAATGGTGGGGACAACAAAAAATGGATGGCAAAAGAATGCTCATCAAAAAATCAGATGAACTCATTGCCATTAATAGAAAAGGATTATCAGTTGGTGCACCTCAATCTATGATGGATAGTGCAGCTAAAATAAATCGAACATTCATCATAGACGGAGAAGCCATTGGTGATGATTTGTATGTTTTTGATTTATTGAATTTAGATGATAAAGATATCAGGAGTAAACCATACGATGAACGATATGAATTATTATTGGGCATTGGTTTTTCAGGAGCCATCAAAATAGTCGCTCCAGCAAAAACACCACAGGAAAAACAAGCTCAAGTTGATCAATTAAAAAAGGCATCCGCAGAAGGGGTGGTCTTTAAAAAACATGCTGCTATTTACGAACCTGGTCGACCTAACAGTGGAGGCAATCAACGAAAATTTAAATTCTATGAAACTGCATCCGTTATCGTTTCTAAATTGAATGATAAAAGAAGTGTAGGTGTTTCTGTTCTAGAAGCAGGAAAAGAAGTTTTTATTGGTAACGTAACCATTTCGGTTAACAAAGAAATTCCGAAAGAAAGAGATATTATCGAAGTCAGATACTTATACGCTTACAAAGGTGGTAGTTTATACCAACCTACTTTTTTAATGGTTCGAACTGATATTGATGAAAAGGATTGTGTGATTACACAGCTAAAATATAAACAGGAAGTATAAGCTAAAAAAAAACCTCAGTACAGCTCCGTACTGAGGTTGCTAAATTAACACACGCTCTAATATTAAAATTAAAAACATTTTATATCTCTAAAAGCTATGATAATTCTTTCTCTAAATATATCCGTAGCACCGAAGTACCACGGATATGAACTAACACACGCCTAATATTATCTTTAACAAATCACTCTTTTAGTGAAATGGTTTTCTCTTTAAAAAATCCCAGTACCGTAGTACCGGGATTCGAACTAACACACGCCTAATATTATCTTTAACAAATCACTCTTTTAGTGAAATGGTTTTCTCTTTAAAAAAATCCCAGTACCGTAGTACCGGGATTTGAACTAACACACGCCTAATTATCTTTAGCATCTCACTCTTTTAGTGAAATATTTTTTTCTTTAAAAAACCCCAGTACCGTAGTACTGGGATTCGAACTAACACACGCCTAATATTCTTTAATTCACAAGAGTCATCACTTCTCCACACATCTCTTCCTCACTAAACTGTTGCGCCATTTTTTTTGCATTGACAGACAACTCGCGATATAAGTCATTGTCTGTTGAAATTCTATTTATCCGTTGTACCAAAGTGCTAATCTCTCTCTGATCAATTTGGTAACCATTGTATCCTTCTTTCACTATTTCTGTTGGGCCTCCTACAGGCGGTGCAATAGATGGAATTCCGTACTGCATACCTTCTAACAATGTCATTCCGAAAGTCTCTACCCATTTTTGTGGATGCGAAAGGTTGACTACCAAGTCTGCTCTTTGATAAAAAGCATGAACATTGCTCTGCTTTGGAAAGACAACTAAATTTTCAGAAAGTTTCGTTTCATTAAAAAACTCTTCTATTTCTTTATATTCAGCATTTAATACTAATTCAAAAGTGAGCTGTGGTAATGTCTTTGCCAACACCACAAATTCATTGACTCCTTTATAATCTTTTAGAGAACATAACATTAATACCACAAATCGTTTTTGAATCTTTTCGTCTTTCTTATATAAGTTGGCTACCTCAATAAATTCTTTAGACAAAGCATTATAAATTACTTTTCCTTTTACGCCTTTTATTTCTTCTTCATTTTTTAAAAATTCAGAAACATAAATAATTTCATCCGCGGTGATACTAGCTACCCATTTTAAAAATTGTTTTAACGATGCAGGTTTTACAGAAGTTTCATGAATATGATAAATCACTTTCTTTCCTATTAATTTCCCAGCTAATGCTACGCCGAACGGTAACAATGTATTGACATAAATTACTGCTTCTATATTTCTATATTTTAAGGTCTTGAAAAATAAGTTTACTTGACAAAACAGAAACATCATCAATCGTAAATATCTGTTATTCAAAAACTTATAACCGTTGTCTACATAATTTACCTTTAGATTAGATAGATGGCCTTTCGTACTCATCGAAGTTAGTATTTCCACTTCGTAACCTCTTTCCAAAAATCCTTTGATGACTGTAGAAAGTACTAAGGGACTTCCACTTTGATCATTAAATAAATGAGCGCAAACTATTTTTTTCATGTGGTTATGTTTAAAAGATTTCAACAGTTTTTTGTCTTACTTGATCCTGTTTTTTTAATTTACTAGTTTCATTTCCAAAAAGAATCTCTCTATAAGCTTCACTTATGATTTCTCCTTTTCTTTCCCAAGTAAAATTATTTTCAAATTGTCTTTTTGCTCCCTTAGACAACCTTGATTGCAAAGCTGGTTCTTTAAACAACAGCTGCAAATATTTTGCAAAACTAACAATACTATCACGTGGCGTAGTATAATCTACTTTTACGCCACAACTACCATCGATAAATTCTCCTGGACCAATATTGTCAAAACACAATACAGGCAATCCAAAGGATAAAGCTTCCGGCACTACCATCCCCGCTCCTTCGTGTGAGGGAAAAAGAAAAACAGAGGCTGAAGAGAAATGGATATCCAACTCTGAACGAGTCATCCAACCAATAAACTCAACCGCATCTTCAACTTGAAGCCTTTTAGTTAGTCTCTCTAATCGCTCTTTGTCAGGACCTTTGCCAATCAACGTCAACTTTAATTCCTTCTGATCTTGTTCACTTTGACGATGATAAAATTTTGCAAATGCCTCAATGGTGATGTCAAATCCTTTCAGGGGGACAAATCTCCCTATCGAAAGTATGTTGAACATCTTTTTGGATAGTGTTTCAATATGTTCTGGAGCAGGTCTGGTAGCTACTGCCGGAAGTCTTATTTCTTTGTTTTTTGAAAATCCTAATTCTTTTTGAACACTGCTATTGATGGTGATAATCTTTGTAGCTTTCCATTTTGTTATTTTTAAAAATGGGTCAAACCACCAAAAGCATTTTTTTGTGCACCACTTTAAACAGTCTAAATAGTACGCCGCTTTACCTGCACTCTTCATCAAATACAACTTTGGTATTCTTGGATGATGGCCAATAGGTCCCCAAACAAATGGCTTACCTAATGCCCATAAAAAAGAAGGCGTCCAATCATTATGAAAATTCAAATTGTGTGCAATATCGAATTGGAATTTTTTCTTTTTGATAAAAAATAACATTCCAATCTGCCATAGATAAAAATAAAGTAACGCTCCTCTCCCACCCTTTTTCCAAAATCGCATCCAATATGGTAAATCGAAATACGCAAACTCTAAATTCTCTCCCTGTGGTAACGCATTTTCATTTCTATACTTGTCAATGGCTTCTTGATTGTTCTCTCTCGTAATTACAAGTACATTGTTATGTTTCGCAATTTCAATAGACATGTTCCAAGCAGTTCCATCTTCTGACCCTTTATATGGGTTGATGGCATAAGCTGAGATTAATATTTTTGGCGTATCGGTCTTCATGGTTCTTAGTTTAAATTCAGGTTTTTTGCTACAAATAATTCAGGCAACTCTTTTTGGGCAGTTTTTTTCTCTCCTTTGTCTTTTCTCAAAACCTTCGCAGGTACTCCTCCGATAACTGAATTGGAAGGCATACTTTTAGTCACTACTGCACCTGCTGCAATGACGCAATTGTCTCCAATCGTCACACCATCTAAAATCGTCACCTTCGAGCCAATCCAACAATTATTTCCCACTTTGATTCCTTTTCTTTCTACACCTTGCAATCGAATCAAGTCATTCGGATCTTCGAATTTGTGATTTTCAGGATGACAGCTAAAAAATTGTCCAATGATACAATCGTCTCCAATTTCTAACCCTCCGCCGCCGCCGAGATACGCATACTCTCCTATTCCAACATTATTTCCAATCTTGATAAACTCTCCAAGTTGGTTAAACGAGGTCGAAGCGACTACTTGACTGAAAGCTCCAATTCTAACATTGTCTCCAAACTCAACAGGAGATTTACTCAAACCACTGACATAAACATAATCTTCTAACTGTACCCACTTTCCAAATTTGATATTTGATAAATTAAAAAACTGCACGTTTCTCCCTAAATAAATTTGTTTGGGTAAACGAAAGGATAACAATAATCTTGCACCTCTCATTTTTTGCACGACTTTTTTAATCGCTAACTCTAATATGAGTTTTGAAGAAACGGCATCATCAAATTTAAAATCTGGATTTTTCCGTCGAATTATATTGACAATCAATGATTTGAGCATGTTAGATATGTTGTTTAATTTGTTGTGAAATAAAAGTTAATGTCTCCTCCTTATGAATATTTCTAATCGATGAATACTGCTGTGGGTATGTGTTAGCTAGTTCATCAAATAAACTTTTGTAATTAGAAGTTAAGGTGGTGATTGCCTCAGGAGACAACTCTTTTTTCCTTGTTAGTATCGTTTCTACAGGTGCGTATAAAAAGAAATTCAATTTGGGCTTTTGAACAAATCGGTATAACCATTTTGGCAAAGCTTGATCTAATTCAATGTTGGTTCGTTTACCATCAATGATTAAATCAAAATAATAGCGATCATATAAAACAATGTAATTACGCATTTGGTATTTACAAAAAATATACGCTCGCCCAAATAAATGGTCGGAATAGTAATAAGCAAATCGCAAAAGGGACTTTACTTTGCTTTTGTTATTGCCTTGTCTTGGAAGTTTGGTGGCAGCTCTTTTTTCAGCATTTTCTTTGCCATATACAAAGCTGCTCAGTATCGGTAATAAGGATGGCCTATGTCGAATGACAACAGTTTTTCTTCTAAATTTTTCTGAAAGTAAGCGACGCGTGGCTTCGAGTATCGTACTCTTTCCGGCTCCGTCCACCCCACTGAACGAAATCAGGAAGCCACGCTGACGCTTTAAACTTGCAATTATATCTCTAGTATAAACTAAAGCCCTTTTCTTTCGGGGAATCCAATTGTTAACTTTTAATACTCCTAAATAAGTGATTAATTTATTTTGAAGTTGAATATTTTTTTCAAAAAATTGTAATATTGTTGTTATGGGAAAATCATATTTATATTCAAACTGAAGTAATATCTTACTAAGTTCAATTTCTGGTAACGATTGGAAATAGGTTAGGTATTTTTGAGGTACGCCTGAATGGTTGAGTTGATTGAACATTACTAAATGCTCTAAGAGACAAGAGTCAGAATAAGTCTTCACCCCAGATCTTTCAATCTGATTGGAAAATAAATATTCATTCGTTAAATAGACTAATTCTTTCCTCACTAATTCGAATAATAAATCTATTTGTAAAAAGCCTCCATCTTTAAAGTGTAAAAACAACTGACACATTGAACCTTGTAAATGTTTTGTTATTTTTAAAACACTTCCTTGCTCTTCTGCAAATGATTGTATTGATTTCCAATTCTTATTAGGTAATAAGATATCTAAATCAGAATGCTCATCAATCTCATCGAGGCTATTTTCTATAAATTTCAACAAAAGATATTCTCTATCTGTTAGATGCTGAAACAACGCTTGTATAAATATTCTTCTTTGATTAGACATGTTATGTGTATTTGATTATGGTAATTGCCAACTTTGTACCGTAAAAAAATAATTTCGCAAAGCATTGACAATCAACAACTTACACAACTAACCTATTTGAACAAATTCTCAAAATGAGAAATAGTTGTCATTTTCATAAAAACAAGAAAATTTTGAAGAGCCATTTTCTATAAAAAAGATGTCACTAATACTTGCTATATTTTTTAAATATATTTCAAACTAGTGTCACAAAAACCATCACTCATTTTCAATTCCATAAAACCATCTGATTATATTTGTACCCTATTTCTTAATTAATAACATTGTAAATACAATAAGATGAAAAAACAATTCCTACTTCTAACCTTTATCGCTTTTGCATCCATTTCTTATGGACAACAGATATCTAGAAGTATTATTACTACAGCAGGAGATGTATCAAAAAGCAAAGATGGTGTAACTGTAAGTTGGACAATAGGAGATGTCTTTAGTCAAACTGTACAAGAAGAGAATCACTTAACAGAAGGTTTTCAACAAGGATCATTAACAAAGAAAATATCTAGTGAAGAAAGAAGTTCACAAGAATCAAAATCGGTTACTCAAGAAAAAATTGCTCAAAAAGAAATTATTCAAGAAGTAAATAACAATGCTACAATTACTTTAACAGCGTTTCCTAATCCAACTACAGAACAGCTTTTTATTCGAGCAAAAAATTTAAATAGTCAACAAATATTTGTCAATATTTTAGATGTTTCTGGAAAAATAATTTCCCAACAAAACATTAACATCAAAAACGGGCAAGATATTAGCATCTCTAATGTTGAAAAACTAGAAGCTGGAATTTATATCTTACAGTTGATAGATAATCAAAAAACTATCATTACAAAACAGTTTACTAAAATCTAATTTTTCTTTTTCAAAAATCTCCTATCTACGCTTTCCACTTTCCACACCTAATATTTATTAACAAAAAAATCTCATCGAGTGAATACCACTCGTACAGAACATTAATCATTTGTCAAAAAAATATTTTAGGTGATGAACCATCCAAAAATTATTCTTCAATTTTCATTCTTATTATTCCTTTTTCTTTCTAACAATGTATTAACAGCTCAAGATTCATTTAGATATCAAGCTGTCGCTAGAGATAGTTCAGGTGCTGCTATCTCGAATCAAATGATTGGCGTACAAATTAGCATCATCCAAATTGATGAATATGTACCACCTATTTATATAGAGACGCATCAAGTTACCAGCAACGATTATGGTGTTATTAATTTGAATGCAGGAGATGGGATTCCTATCGAAGGCGATTTCTCTACCATAGACTGGAGTCAAAAAAGTTTTATCAAAGTGGAGATGGATGTAACTGGCGGTGCTAACTATACCATAACCAGTTTGTCAGAAATACTTTCTGTTCCGAGAGCATTATATGCAGAACGTGCAGGATCTGTTGAGGGTTTCTCATTTGGTATCAACGTAAAAGAAATGGGTGCCAAAGGTGATGGCGCTACTGATGACACACCTGCTATTCAGATGGCTTTAGACTCTGCTAAGGTTTATGGTTGCAAAGTTTTTATGCCATTCGGAATCTACAGGACCACTGAAACTTTAGTTATTGGTGATGGTGTTTCTCTAATCGGAGAAGGTTCTGGAAGTCAACCTTTGCAGACTCCTTATAATGGTTCGTTGATATGGTATGAAGGAGATGACTATGCGATAAAAATTAATGGTCATAGTTCGAGAGTTAAAGATATTGTTATCAATGACAAAAGTGGAGCAACTGCAAAAGGTGGAATTATACTCGAAGCGGATGATAGACTTTTAGAAAGTGTTTATTTGTTTGAAGTCTTAATCAGTGGCTTCACAAATGGAGTAGGACTAAAACTATATGCAATGAATGAAGGAGGAATTGCTTATGCTTCCTTCAATAATGTTCGGGTAAGACATGGAAAAGTTGGTATTCATATCGACCATGATGATCAGAGTTTTGTCAATTCCAATACTTGGAATCACTGTCAAATATCTGGTGGAGGTTTTAAATATGGATTTTGTGTGGATGGTGGAAATAATAATATTCTGAATGGTGTAGTCATTGAACCGCCATCAACTACACATGGACATTTGTTAGTATCTTCAGGAGAAATAGTTGGTTCCGAAATTAGAATTGAAGGTATTGATCAACTCTCAACTGTCCCTCTAATCAAATTTCAAAAGAAGACAAAAAATTCAACCTTAACAGGAGTCTACGCAGGTGGTTTAACTTTGGATAAAGGAAATAACTTTATCAATATGAGAAGTGGTAAAGCCATTCACTACATAAACTCTAGTTTTAATCGTTTTAGAAATGCAACCTTCTTTTCTCCTGATAACATTACTATTCCGGATTGGGATATCAATGGGAATGGGGTAACTACAGAAATACTTCCTCCTGAATTATCAGGTTCTCATAATGTTTTAAAATTAACAATTGCTGCAGGTAAATCGATAAAACTGGAACCAAGTGCCCTGGCTCGACCACCAGTAAAAGATCTACCACTTTACGACCAAGTCAATTATGGTTTTCATATCAAAACAAATCATCCTGACATCGCTTACGTTACGACTAATGCTCCTAAGGGTTGGACTAATTCGGCTACGCATAGTGGATCAGATGAATGGGAATTTGTAGGTATGAATTCTGAGGTTAATAGATCAACTCCTGCAAGATTTAGGGCTAGAATAGATAACACCACGGGAGGTGAAATTGTAGTTTATATCACTACTCCTACCTTAAATTTTGGAAACCAATTACCTACATTAGATGAATCACCATTATTCGAATCAGGTGGACAATTGAATGGACTTTTGACTCATTCATTTGCAACCGTAGAAACACCAAGTGATGGTTTTATGGATTTGCCTTTAAATGCTAATTACTATGAGGTAACTAATCAACAGAATATCTACCGTATTAATCATTTAACTGCTAATCGCTTTCCAAGAGGAAGTGTAATTACATTGTTATTTAATAATGCTGGCATTGGAGTTTCTAATGGTGGATACTTAATCTTAAAGGCTGGATATACTTCGGTAGCGAATGGTTCATTGACTTTGATTTCTAATGGAAATGGAACGTGGAGAGAAGTGAGTAGGAATAATTAATATTGAAAAAAACCGATACGATTGCTTGAAGCAATCGTATCGGTAAACAATCTAAAGTCCTTATAATAACTAACAAGCAAGTAAGTCCACAATTTTAATTGTGGGCTTTTTTTGTTTCTACCTAATTCTTATAGAAAGTCAAAATAGAAATTTCTTTCTTATACGATGACCTTTCCTCCAATACTTTTCATATCCATCATCCCTTCCAACCAAACATCTATCAACCAATAAACTTGCTCATGTAATTGAACTTGTCGAGTATATTTAGGTAGATAATAACAAACTATATACAATAAGTAAATTTGATAATGCTTCTCCCAGTCAATTGAATACTTTTGAATAATCATTTGAGCATCAGCAGAATTCATCACTTCTTGAATTTCATTTTTGATAGTAGCAAAATCTTTTCTTTCTATTAAAATTCCTTTTTGAAAAAAATAATGAAAGAAATCAAATAGCAACGGAGTATCCAATTGGCTCATCTCCCAATCATAAATATGTAGTTTACTTTTCCCAACATACATATTCCATGGCGTAAAGTCTCCATGTCCAATTCCAACAGAAATAAGTTGCGCTGTATCAAGATTGGAATATAATTTCTCAACACTTCCAATTAGTTCTTGAATAGTTTTTTTCTGTAAGCCATTTTCAAAAGTCAACGGTTGCTGAAAGAACGCCATTCCTTTTTCAATCGTTTCCCAAAAAGAAGCACCGCTAATTATTTTTTGGTGATAAGAAATCTTATAAAATTCTTCTAAAGAATTCCAATGCAATTCTGACCAATTACGATTTTTATTTTTGAAGATTTTCGAGTTATGCCATGGAGACCATCACAACCGATTACCATATCGTATTCTTTGTTAATACCGCTTTCTGTGCTGATTTGAACCTTGTTGGTTGTTAAATCTTGTTGGATATTGTTTATGTTTTGGGAAAAAAATAAATTTTTTTCTGAAGAATCTTCGATTAATTTTTCTTCTAGGATTTGCATGAATACACTTTGTGACATGTTTACGGGGTATTGGGATGTTAAATCGATGAGTTTTAATCTTTTGGCTCGATTGAATTG
>JAVCKV010569752.1:0-10171 GCA_032274145.1 Herpochondria borealis | reverse complement strand
GAGGAGGAGGAGACGTTCATTACAGCTGCTGTCAGATAGATACCTGTAGATGATCGCTCAGCGGTTAGCTTTGACGACTTGACACTTCACGAGAAAGCTACCGGTACAGCCAGTGCTGCACATACAATACTCAGTTGTGCCCAACAAGGATCATAATTTCATGAAGCGCTCCATAGAAGCGCACCCCATGCATATCAAAAGCAATAGCAAGTAGTTAAATTTGCCTTACCACAGAGGGCCGCTAGGTAGTAGCACAGCAGCTAGTCAGACCGTTTTATTGTGGGCGTTGTGTCCTCGTTCGCATAGGATCACACTCGGCTACCAAGGATAAACCTGCTTCCAAACAGTGTTAATGATTTGGGCATGGTAGCTCAGAACAAATGCTGGTTGCTTCTGATATCAGGTTTCACTCCAACTTGTTGGGCGAGGATCCAGAGGAACTTGTAATACATGTGCGGTCGGTGTTGCTTGCTCAAACTGTTTTCCTCGTCATGCTGACGACCACAGGGACGAGGCAGCCAGTGACCAATTTTGGTGCCAGAGCACGACTGCACAGGCGCACCGGTCAACAACTTCAGCTCGTCTACCTGGCAGTACTGCTGCAGCTCTAGCTAGTACCGGTACACACGGTGGCATACTGCATGATGTTGCCTTCGGACACATGCGATGATAGAAAGAGGGGGTACGGAAAACAATGGCCACCCAGGAATAGAGTCGGGTTGCTAATTCACTGCTCGCTCTGTGGGAGGTAGCTGCTGCAAAAGCCGTGCCATGGACTTCAGCTCTAAGCTCAGCAAGAGGCTACTAAGCAACCTGAAGCAAGATTCCAAGCACAGGATACCCCACCCGTTCGCATACCCATGTTCCGGATTTGTTCCCGTGGATCCCACGTGTAGTTAAGACTCCAAGGGACTAGCAATGTAGTGGACCCACACTTGCTCCTCACTGGACCTTGACGCCACCGCGAGATAGAGTTGGGGATAGATCGGGTAGAATGGCGGCGGACGAGTGAACCAAGGAGCAGCAGCCCTTAGGCTGGGAACCCTCTCATTGCTGAACAGCAGCTCCCCTAAAGGATGACCATGGCAGGTCTATCTTTTTTTTAGCGCCTACGGCTATTTAGAAGTCTACCTCGCCCACCAACACCTCCAACCTACGCTTGTATTAACGACTTCGTTATCACGAGTGGTGTGCGCTTCCTAGAGGGTTTAACGCTGCAGGGCCCAAAGAGTCAAACCTTTGGTACCCGTAGTTTCCTGCCCCTTGGCATCCCTTCTTGCCTCTTGGCCCATATTTGCCGCATGGCTCTCGCTCCTTAGCATGGGATTTATTCCCGCCGGTGCCCACCGTATCTCTTGATGCTCAGTGGTGCAGCCGTGTCTTCATTCCTCATGGTCATCTCTTGATACCATTCTTCCATCCTTGCTCTTCTCCAAGAGCATCGGTATCTCATGCTCCTCCACCGAGCCTAAACTGCTTACATGCTCCAACCCACGAGCTAAAACTGGTGAACCATGCTCCCTTGAGCTAAACTTAGCGATTTACTTAAATTAGCACCTTACTCTCCTCGAGTACCTACATTCTAGTCCCAGGAGCGATCAGTTAGTCACGTATCGATTACCTGTTACTCGTTACCATTCGACTACTTCGACCCCTCGATTAGTCTTCCCTCGACTCCTTCGAATCCTTGCGGTACCGCGTTACTTGTTTTGCTGTATCCCTAGCAAGTACCCCCCAAGAATCGATCGTATCCATGTCTCAGCTGGCATCCTGCACGCGGCCCCCCCTGAGAAGGTCATCACCGCATCACTAATGAGAACAGGGTAGCTCACAATTTCAGCGTGGGAATGCACCTGCAGCCACTGATCGCAATTTTGACGTTCCGGAATTGCCAACGAAAATTCTACTTTCCATCCGGGCAGTGCCCAAAGGGCCATGTACCGGCCTTTCTACTCCTAGTTTCCCATACGACTTAAGTATGGGTTCTTGGTTTTGCCAGTCTTCGGCCCAGAATGCCTCGGTATACAAAAAATTCGGTACCACAGCAGTCATTCTCTGATGATTTGCTGAGAGTGCCGAGAGCCTTTGGCACTTTTGGCCCAGCAGGCATCATATGCCTTGGTTGCTAAAGAGTGCATCCCCTGTAGCTCTGAGTAGCCCTGGTAGGATAGTCCAATGACTCGTCCAAACCCAGTATGTCCCGACAAGAGGAAAAGGAAAATAAACACTTTTCTTGGCTCTGTCGATACACTCACAATCTTAGTTTAACAACATCAATAATACAAACAACATAAACCCAAAACAACCTTCAAAGCATTCTCCACCATGTCGCTCATGTTTGCCAACTCCCCCCACCTTATCAAGTTCGTCCAGCGTGGCAAAACTCTTGACTTTACTTCCTTCATCGCTGCGGCCAAGGAGTACCCCCAAGAGCCGGTCTCTGCTCCTCTGTCAGCACTCCTGAACCCAATTGGGAAGAATGACCACGTCCTTCTCCTCGATTGGTTGTCTCACAAGTACCTTGTCATCCGTTGGGGGGACAAGTTTGAAATTCTTGTTAACCCTTCGGTAGTCCATGAAGGCGACCACTCTTTTGTCATTGGGAGTCTCAGCGACGAGATTGGTGAGCTAGCACCCGTCAAGATCCCCATGCACATCATGTTGGGTTACTTTACCTCCCTTGTTCCTGCCAGGGCTGTGGCTACCATGTCCCTCTCCCATTCTGAGATATGCCCGGGCACTATCCGTCCACCTCCAAACCCCGACCTGGCAGATGAGGACCAAATTGTGGCCAGCCTCGGTCGCCTCAATTTCGGCAATAACGAAAATGAGGAAGACGGCCCCCAGATTGCTCTAGTCCCCTGGGCTTTCCCTCTGGCGGCCGGCAAGTCTTTCAAGAGTGGTGTCCTCGTTGGGTCAGACCCTGTTGATGCCACCGACTTCGGGCCTGCCCAGGCCTGGATGGAGGCCCACGCCTACGTCAAGGCCCATAACCAAGACGTCTCCGTCACTGTGCAGTCGACCATGTTTAGCCCCCAAGGCTTCGCGGCTATGCTTCCTGAAGCATGGTCGAATACCCAGGCCATCCTCCAAAGCGTTCTGTACAACACGACAACAGCAACGCTGTCCGTTGGCACCGATGACTACAATACCGTCAAGGCTAACCTCAAGGTTTTTACCGGCACTACTTACCTCAACCTGGGTCTCAGCATCCCTGAGGCTCTTGCGGATTCCACGACCGACGACAGTCCTGGGTTGGGTTCATCTGGCCCCAACAAGGACGGTTTCTCCCAGCTGGCTTCTGCTATTAGTGGCCTTGCCCAGACTACTTCCTCTCGCAAGGAAAAAGACCAGGCCGAGCTAACTGAACTGACACGGACTAAGTGGCGCCTCCTCTTTGGGACCATCAAGAAATGCGATCTTGACGCCAAGAAGAAATTTGTTCCGGGGAACCTCACCGCCGCGTTTAATGCAATGCTTGCAAAGAACCGACCGGCTATGGCCCAGATGGCTCTGATCAACATCATTGAGTCTCGGCTCCAAGTATGTTTCGCTGACGACACCTCTCGCCTGTACTCGTCCGCTTGCCTGGACCCTAAAGTCATCAACGAGACCATGACGAATTCCATTCGGACATTTAATGTCCTCAAGGACAGACCCCAGAAGCATTTTGAGGAAGCGCAGACGCAGTTCTCGCCCCTCAACCTACTCAAGGCCCAAGACCGTCAGAGTAGTTTTCTGGAGATCCAGACCGACAACACCGCCCTCGCCGCCACGCTTTTGGTCGACGAGGCAGGGAGTTCGGTATCCAAGTCCAAAGGCAGGCTCTACACCCAAGGAAAGTGCCGTACTCTCGAAGATTGCCGTGTTATGCTGTGCAATCTCCGGGTGTTCTGCGAGGGTCTTGTGGAAGAATTCGACAAGACTTTGCTTTGGACATTCTTTTCCCGCATTGAGTTGCTCCTCCACCATCCAGATGGTCGAGTCCTGAGCAACAGTGCCCAGTCCCCGGCAGCAGCCTGCAATCTCCTCGATCATCTCTGCCTCATTTGGGGACAAATGGCTCAGCTAGCCAGCAACTCTACCCTTATTGCAGCTGCTGACAAGAGCGAAGACATTGACGCTGCTAACTTCAGCATTGCAGCCAGTGTGGTATCTAGTGTCGAAGGATCCTTGCGCTCAATGACTGCGTTCGGTACTCCCGACGAGCACTACTCTCGCGTCCCGACCAATGTCTATGACCTCCTCGGCATCACCATTCCTGGTTCCTCAAACAAGAAGAACGGACATGGTTCCGCCGGCTCTAGCCCAAGCTCCAGTGGATCCTCCAAGCGTTCCGCTGATATTTCCCACAACTCATCTGACAAGGGCAAGAAATCTCCTTCCAAAGCCGACTCTGGTCCTACCAAGAAGAAGCCCAAGGTCCGCGAGGAAGGCTCCGACAAGACCCACTTGGGGTGGTTGGAGTACAAAGGGAGTAATCCCTCGTCGCCCATGGACATCACCGTCAAGATTTGCCATCCGGTGAATAAGAACCGTCGGGAATACATCTGCCCCAAGTTTGTGTTTCGTGGATGGGAGTGTGGGTCGAACAACTGTCCGCTCATGCATCCCATTCAACTTGCGAAGCTCAAAAGCAAGGAGCAGAAGGAACTCATCGCTTTCGTCAAGAAAAAGGAAGCGGACATCCAATATGTCCCTGGGCGTGGCCCAAGCGGTACGGATGAATGAGTCACTTGACCGCCATACTTATCCTTAATGACATGTACTAAAACCATTTCGTTACTTTTACTTTATCTTCCCCAAGCTCGTATTTTGCAGGGACCTCAACCAGCAAGCATCCTCCCACTTCGCTCTCTGACTACAGAGCACGAACTCGGATACTTCGGCATGGCAGACCTGCTCGAGTCACTACCGGCATCCCCGGCAGACTCTCCTAAGGCACCAACTGCGTCGGCCAAGCAGATTAGCAAGCCCGAGCAGCGCCCAGCAGATAATGCTCACCGTGAGCGAATCGACTCTAACCAGCCGCTAACTGATGCTGAGAGTTTTCCCCGTCCCGATGTCGGGGTGAAGCCGATTTACAACCTGCGCGGTACTTTCGAAATCCCTACTATCCGCCAAAGCTACGCCCAAGCGGAGCGGGACCGATTCGTCCGTACGGGCATCTCTGACCGTGTCAGAGTACTCATCAATGAACCCAATGGTAAGGAAAATCTCATGCAATGTTTTCGCTCAGCAGCCCGGTTCCGGTTACTGTTGCTTCCCCTTTGGAAGAGTGGCTTCCTCTCAGGAGACACAGCCTCCTGGCGGGCAATCAGCGGCGTTGACCGCTTTACGCTTCCCTTCGTGCAACTCCTGGAAGAATTCGGTGATATTGATTTCAACGATATCCGGGGCTACATCGATAATTGGGAAGACGTCACCGACATCGACGAGCACCGTGTCCGCATGGCCACGGCGGCACTGCTTCATTTCGATGGCGACGTTGCCGCCACCATTCGGTGGGTTGGAGGACCCCATGTTAATGCACATCGCAACACGCCTCTGGTCCTCCATTATCTCAAAGGCAAGATCTCACCTGAGACACATGCCGAGATAGTCCGCATTTTCACGATGGGTATCCCCAAGTACACTAATGCCGACAGCTCTGAGGAAAATTTCCTGGCTTTCTACAAGTACGGTAACCATGCCAGTTGCAGTGAAGCCCCTGACAAGGCATACAAGGCTTTGGTGAAGGACTACAAGAAAGGTTTCGTCTTCCCCTTTGACATGCGGATCATTCCCTATCTCCTGAATTGTCATGTCACTCCCCAAGGTATTGTGGACCACAATAAGCCTGGGAAGAAACCAAGACCGGTCTTCGACAGCTCGTTTCGGCCAAACCATGATTCCATGGCGATCAACGACTGGACCTCGATGGAAACTGAAAACCCGGTCATCTGCTGCAACATCGAAGTGGAATTCATGCAATGGCTATGGAATCTCCGGATCTCCTACCCAACAGAAGAAATCTATTTGGCCGACGACGATGTGAGTGGTGCATTCCGTTGGTTGAAGTACCACTTCAACCTGATTGCCCAACACACCAGTATCCAGTGTGGCTACGGCGTCTTGAACACCGGCGGCACCTTTGGCGACGGCACTACCCCACCCAACTGGGACAACATTGCCCGAGCTCGCAAGGAACTCGCTACCTGGCTCTGGCTCCATGACAACCACTTGGAAGAACAGGCAGCAGACTACTTACCAGACCTCCTGTTTGCCGACCCTCCCAGCAATGACGACATCATGGAATTCGCCCAGGCGACCCGTGATGATCTCAACATGGGTGCTTACACCTACAGTGGCGAGCGTAAGCCACCTCCTTTTCTGCACCACGTCGACGACTGCGTCAAGGCCGACATCCGGCGGTACCTACGACGAGCAATCTATGCCAGCGCCCTCAGTCTGTTTAAAATCCTTGGGTACCCAATCCCAGAGATCCAGAACCCACTGAGTTTGGAGAAGCTTGATGCCTACCATCAACATATCCGAGTCCTGGTTGGCCGCTTGTGGGACACTCGACGAATGACAGTCGGCATGCCCGAGGGAAAACGGCTCGATCTGATCGCCCGTCTTGAATTCTGGCTAACACGCAAGACCTTCCACTTGCGCGACGCTGCAGAACTCATTGGGGTCCTTGAGCATCACACACGCTATGTGCGGTGGGCACGCCCGTGGTTCTTTGCAATACAGAACCAGGTGCGCAGGCTTATGGTCCAGTTGTACTGGATTCTGCAGCGCAGGATGAAAGCCAACCCAAACTCCCGCAAGCAACAGCTCGAAAAAGAACTCCCACGAGCTCTGTGGACACGAGTCAAGTCTATCATCTCTCGAGAAAAGGCCACATTTCTGTGGAATCTCAAAACTGAAGGGCACGTTGACAAGTACATGAAGGCCGCCTTGGCCAACATCCTCCACTATGTCAAGCATGACACAAGGCCATTCGAGGCCAACATTGGAAGCGCTGTCCCACGCACTCCACACGTCGAAGTTTTGGGCGACGCAAGCCCATATGGCGGTGGGGGTTACTGTCCAACCCTCAAATTTTGGATGGATCTTGGATGGTCACCAGAAGTCGTCCGGAACATGAGCATCAAGCCTACGCATCCCAACTTCGTCCACATCAACCAGTTGGAATTCATTGTGGTGATCCTCATGGTCACTGGAGTCCTTGTCGCCTTGGACGAACTTACTGATGAGGAATCTGCCCGACTCTTCCCGTATGGAAGACCGTCGATCCCGGCTATCCTCGCCTGGTGCGACAACATGTCAGCCGTTGCCTGGGCAAACAGGGCAACCAGCCAATCCCCGGGCGGTCAGAAGCTTCTCGGCATCTTCGCTGAGGTCCTTCGGCGCTACAGTCTTTCCTTGGATTGCGAGCACATTCCTGGCGAGCGAAACATCGTTGCTGACTTTATTTCTCGCCCAACTCACGCTGATTTGTCTCATATCCAACGTGCTCAACAGCTGTGGCAGAGGCATCCATTCATGGAATCCTGGCCCAACTATCAGCCCAGTCCAGAGCTCTTACAGCTCCTCCGCTCGGCTTTGCTCTCCAAGCTGCCAGTGGGGCCACAAAAACTCCCAAGCAATTTGGGACGGTTAGGACCCATCGAATCCACTTCCTCATGTACGCCCGTGATATGAGGTGGTTCGAGAAGCCCGGTACCCCCGAGCGGCCGATCGAGGAGGCACCGGTGATCACAGAGCCCTTGCTCACGCACCTGGACTTGCCAGCGCGCCAAGCACTCATGGGCGTGTATGCCCAGTCAGTCTGGAAGAATGGAGGCATCTTTGCCAAACAAGTCCGCCTCGCCACCGTCAAGAACTACGTCAAGGATGCTGCTACACTCCTCAAGTGTTGTGACCCTGACGAGCGCGACATCCGCATGGACAGTCGCGACAGCAAGGAAATTGGCGTCTCATTATCCAACATCTTCAAGGATATGGAGAAGTACGAGCTCGCCCCAGACCGCCGAGAAGCATTCGATCTTCCTATGCTCAAAGCAGCCATCAAGCGATCATTCCGGCCAAAGTGGCGGGACCATATCGATGTCTGCCTTGCGGACTGGTACATCATCGCCCTCAAATTGGGACTGCGAAAGTCAGAATGGGCACAACCGGAAGAACAGTATCGCTGTCTCCCAGCCTACCACCGAAACTGGCAGTGGCAAACTGCTTATGCCTTCACTGCCAATGACATTCGGGCCCAGCTACATGACGGCACCCGAGTCAAAGGCTTCGCTATCCTCCAGCATCACCACACCGACATTGCGTGCATGTGGGTCTATTTCTCTCAGCAGAAGAACGGCAAGAACGGCATCGAGCGCAAGGTATTGCCCACCGATGGCGAGCCCCTCTTGTGCTTTATCGCCTGTATGTGCCGAATCCTTACCAGAGCCCGCCGTCTCTACGGCGAGCGCACTGAATATCCACTGGCCATCCACGTCCTGGAAGGCGGTACCGTCCAGTACATCACACCCAAGTACATCTTGCGCAGCATGCGAACTCTGGCCTGTGAAGTCCACAATCTGGACATGGTCAAGGACCACAACATTGTGCGTCGCTGGAGCTCCCACTCTCTGCGAGTTGGGGCTTGCAATATCCTCCATGAGGCCGGCTACACGTCCACCCAGATCCAGCACCTGCTGCGATGGGAATCAATGGCGTTCATGGACTACCTTCGCAATAGCACAGGTTTGTCCAAGGCACATGCCGGCGTCATTAACATGAGCTTTGAGCATGGCGCCGCCCTCCCATCCATTGTCCCCCGCAACTTCAGCGTGGCATAAACTTAAACCCCCGTGGTTTGCTTCTACTTCCAATCTTCTACTTCTAGTTATTAGTACTATCGTTGTTGCTGGCAAAGTTTCAATTAGTGCTTTAGACTAGTCTACGTAAATCCAACCCTGTTGACTCAAGCAACAATTCCTGCAGCACCGGCAGCACCAGCTGCGGGTGGGGGAGGAGGAGGAGGCCCACCAAGTCCACCAGCACCACCTCCAATCGGTGGATCCGTGGCAGGCAAAAATCGGCGACGCAAAGCAGCCAACCGGTTGCGCTGCCGAGCACTCACTCCTTGCCTCAGATCGTTCGAAACCGTGGCAATATAACTGTCATGGTTGGCCTGCTGCTCCTGGTTCACTGGACCACCCGACGTAATGTTGCTGTACCAGGCTCGTGACACCACATCAAGCCTCTCTTGAATGGCAGCATTTTCGTCATGGACAGCCTGGCAATGCCGTTTCTCTTCATGTTCCTGCTGGATATACACAGCAGCATGAGGGCTCAGAAAGCCCACGAAATTGAGGAATCCGGACCGCAAATTGCCCCGAGAATCCAGGATTTGTGCCCGACTGGTCCGCATGAAATTGGCATACACAGGGGACATGCCCCTGCCTGCCATGCGATTACGCAGGACAGCCAACAATGCCTCAGTCCCATCATATGGGCCCGGCAAATAGGCAGCTGTTGGCGGCCCGGACATCAATCCAACAAGATGAGGAAGCCCAGCGACTGGAGCTCCTGTTCCGCTGTCAGCTGGGACTGGAATCAAAAAATCAGCAGGCACTGCTGCTACTGCAGCAGCTGCAACTGGCACCACCGGCACATGCACTGGAGCCGCTGCAGCCACAGGCGCGGCTGCCGCCGGGACACTTGGCAAGCGAGCAGCACTTGGGGCAGCCCGAGGTTCCTGTTCGTCGTCGTCTTCTTCTTCTTCTTCGCTGTCCGACGAGGCCTCGGCGGAATCATCATTGTCTTCCTCCTTCCCAACAAAGACAGTGTCATCTTCATGGTCTTCTTCGTCTTCCTCTTCCCACAAGCGGATCCCGTCATGGGCCGTGGTGTGGTCCTTCTGTTCTTGCAGACGGGTCTTCCGGCCAGGAGTGTCGAAAGCACCATCACTGACTCCTTCGTAGTCATCAGTGGAATCGTCGTCGGACACCCGACTATCAGATAGCCCACCCACGGCGGTGGACTGGACCCCATCAGTTTCCATGCTGAAGGCACTGGTTTCGCTCTCGTCGTCAGACGGCATGAACTTGATGGAGCGCCCATTCGTCTTCTGGCGCTTGGGCGTAGGTCCCTTGCTCCCTTCGTCAGTAGCCCTGCGAGCACCTCCACT
>JAVCKV010569741.1:0-10172 GCA_032274145.1 Herpochondria borealis | reverse complement strand
TGTTGGAGCCTCCCACTTCAAGGTATTCCTTGTAAATACCTGAAATGATCTGAGGTTGCGAGATAGACAACATGTCGTTGTTGCCCTTGACGTTGCACGTCCAGTCCTTGAATCGCTCACCACGATACTCGGCTTCATCCAACTTGTTCCTCTTGCTGTAATTCTGAATCATGGTTCCCATGGCACCATCGTAGAGAGCAATCTGGGACGTGAACAAGCTCGTAATGTATTCACGAGTTGAATCACGACCACGAACGTAATGTGGAAACGACTCGGGGTAGAGATCGGTGGGTTGCGTGTAATCAATGTTGTGATCCTTGATACTTGCCTTGGCGCGGATGGCAGCAATCTTTTCGTGAGTGAGATTGGAGTTTACGTAAGGGTTTGGGACATGATTCTGTGCAGCGTCGGATGTTGGAAGTGGAGGTTCCGTGGCCGGCTTGGCAGGGAAATCATCGTAGTCAAATTTCAAGCGGGGATGGACCTTCTTTGGTGGTGGCGCCATTATGATACTATGCTCTCTCGCTCGTTGTTGTTATAATACTATATAAAGACTATAAACTGAAAGGGGGTAGAGGCCAGAACGTGAGCAAAGAGGTACTTTCTATCTACAGAAGAGTGGGAAGAAAGAAGACGACGTCATACAACTTTCTCGTCGGAGGGAGATCCGAATCCTCTTCAACTTGTCCTGAACAGCACACTTCTGTCTTCCCTTTACAACCGCACACACACTGCTCAAGCACATCATTCATCTACCTACCAGTTAGCTTGCTCAATTATTAATCAACAACTGTAGAGCTCTATCTAATCGTCTATAATGAGGTGAGTGATACGGCTCAATCTCATTGGCTGAACCCAAGGTCAAAAGAAGCCAGAAAAGGGAACGTGAACGTTGGAACCTGGATGCTTGGTGGGCACGTTCCCTCACTTTACGTACCAAAGACAGACTGTTGACGTCATGTCCTCATTTTTGCGGGAGAAACTCCGGAAGAACCATATCATTTTTTCACATACAGCACGACGTACTGTATGTACTGGCGAGCGTACCGGTAGTATTGAAAGGTACACGTAGACTAACAGGTCATGAGACCTATCGGACTGAGGTCTCTGGTTCAAATCCAGAATGGTACTACTGGGAGGCTTCTATGGATGGCTCACATCACAGCACCGATTGAGGGGACATGTTCGAACTACAACCAGGGTACAGCAGTTCGTTCGCAAAGCCCAACCATGATTGCCAACGCCGCCGTTTCAGACATCGTTCTTGCGCAAGTAATAAATAATGATACACACGTTGTCCAATCAGCTCTTAGCCGGAGATGATCACGCTTCCGCTACTCGAGCGGGCACACGATTGATTTTTGGTGTAGGAAGTTACCACTATCTCGGCCTTGTCTAAGGCCGTTCCATCGACGCACAGTCCTCCCTCTAGATAAAGTGTCGTGGGTCGGGCCTGCGAGCACGACCCTTTGGCGTCAAATAATGTTCTAGTTAGAGCACATCTAGAGATAGGATCCAGGCTTTTTTAAATGATCTATATAATCTTCACACGACATCACAACATTGATCGTTGTCGCAGCATATGTGTATATGATGCCGGGGGAGGTCTTGCTTGCAGTCCAAGAAAGAGAAACTATAGTGGTACCGTCAGAAGCATCTCGGGTGAAGCAAACAATGGAGAGCATACTAGGTGGTGACTAAATGATGATGTGTAGCAGGCAGAAGAAACCGCAGCGGCATTCGTGACATCTACTAATAGAGTGCCAGTGTTGTAAAAAAGAAATGGAATCAAAGCGCAAAAGGTATATGGTAGATTAGAGGTGCGGAAAGATCCAAAGATGTCCGCAGAGGTGCCAAGAGGATTCGCAATAGATCGCAACTGAGGTTTGGTGAAAGACGAAGAGTAGACAGATTTCAGATTGCGTTCGGGCGAATCACTATATGAGAGTTGGGTCCAAACTACAGTGCGGGCGGGGACATGTTGGTACAATCCGGGTACAGCAGTTCGCACAAGGCAGCAACATTGACCAACGATTCCTCACACCATGAATATACATGATACACGTGTAGTCTAATCTTTTGCCCTCTCAGTCCGATCATCTAAGCCCTTGCGCGAAGCACGACTTCACACAAATTTTTGATGGAAAGCGCCAAACGGTTCAGTGGCATGCTTCACCTTGGGAGAATGAATGGGAGAGCTAAAGATGGCACCAAGTATGTTGCATACCAAAAGCAAGTATGAAGAATAATGACTACAGCGTCTAGTCTTTTTGTCACTTGACATTAGTGGACAAATTAGTCTCACAAAAACCCCCTACACAGGAACGCGACGTTCTGAGAACCTCCAACCAGGACCAACAAAGGTTTTGCCTTGACATGATCCAGATGGGGACAAACCAAACCTTTCCGTTGAGAAGTGGAGTGTATAAGCAATATTTGTCTAGCAAAAGTAGGCGTCGTTGAGGCGAACAATTGGAAGCAACTCTCCAAGATACTACATTGTTCTCATAGGGGAGGGAGAGAACTTCGATTATTTTCGCTGTCAAGGCGTGCGTGTTGCATCATGATCGTGATTGAAGGAAGAACAAGGATTCTTCTGCAGATTTGTGTTCTGTTTTGCGAAGCTGATGTATCAATGTTTCACATTATAAGAAGCTCAGGGGCTGAATTATCAAGAAGATCAGAAGAACCAAGAATGCCCCGAGAAGAACTAACAGTCCACGAACAACCACAAAGGACTATCAAGAGGAGAAACGCCTTTGTTGTTCACCTGCTTGTGCATGACTCAATCGATACTGCCTTGCAGGATCCAAATATGCTAAAAGCTTGCCGGGCGGGGTCGTACGAACTTGTTCGGTTTTTGTTGCGCACCAAAGGAGCCACTGTTGTGAATGAGACTGACGAGATTGGCCATGCTCCTTTGGAGACTGCAATCACTGCGGGACACACTCGCATTGCAAAACTCTTGATCAAGCGTGGGGCGGATGTCTCCTACAGCCGTCCATACGATGGTGCTACGCCACTTCACAGTGCCTTGATTCACGAACGCTACGATATCGTCAAGCTACTTTTGTCTCGAGGAGGTTCGTACGGCTACCACACTACCATAAATCAAGCGGCACACAACGGCTTCACGCCGTTACACATCGCCTGTTCCAATGGCAACGCCGAGATTGTTTACCTGCTATTGCAAAAGGGAGCACCTGTCGAGGCGTGTGATGCTCGCGGCTGGACTCCATTGTTCGTTGCTTCGTGGCGCGGACACCTGCACGTCGTTATGCACCTACTTGCTTTCGGAGCTAACGCGAATGCTCGTGATATTGACGGACAGACACCATTTCGCCTGCTTGAATGTCGACAGGCAAGTCTAGATGAGGCACTGGTAAGTGTGCTGGAGCATGGTGGCGCAGGTCCGGAGAAATTTGACAAGGCTAAGCATCTTGGAATTGTCAAAACACTATCCATGGCATTCAAGTGCACGATCAAGAAGTATCTTCCGCCCCTTGCCGCAGCTGGAGTGCCGCTCGTCGAATCCACAATGAATTCTTCACGCGGTGGCGATTCGCTTTCTGAAACGCGGTATCTGCTCAAGCAGTGCTCATCAGTTCTTACCGTGCGTGGAAACCCCTCTAGCTAGATTCATTCATCCATATTTTTAGTAGTCGTGATTTGTTTCTAGAAAACACCATGTACATACATAACGAGACGGACGCAAGTGTCGCGGCCGATCACATGTCGAAAATTGTGATCAGGGCCCTTGCGGCTGATAAGAGGCACACGTGCTGACAATCTTTGGTATGGCCATATTGTTTCAAGCAAAGAGCTCGTTACTGGCAACATACATGGATCATACATCTCGTGGAGACTCATGACCACAACGTATGATATTAGTAGAGGAAACCTCTGCTTCCGGCAGGTGAGCACCTTGCTCTTCGCTCTCCTGAGACAATCGGTCACTCTGGGAAGGATGTCTACAGCGGATTTCTTCAGTTTTCTGTAAGTAATGACCATTTTGTTCGAGCTTTTCTATTTTTGGTGGCGCTTTTCTATTTTGAATTTTTGGTCGCCGAGCTTTTGTATTTCCCTCTTATGATAGATACTACGTACAACTCTCATTATTTTATTGTAGAACATGCCTGGACATTTAATCATTGCGCTACTAGCTCTTCTGAGCCTAGTTATCACCACCGCGTCTGCAGATAACATTCGTCGTGGGTTGAACCATCTGAAAGATCCTGCAACTGTGGAGCACAAACATGATGATTGGGCAGCGTCCATGCCAAGCTGTCTTGAATACATGAAGACAAGTCCAACACAAGACGGTACTCGATGGAATGAAGAGAAAGGTCAAGTGAACAAGTTGTACGAGCACCCAGAGCGTTTTCCTGCCGATGCAACGATTGTGGAAATCGGTGCCTATACTGGACGGGACATTGGTGTGTTCCTCCAAAAAGCATCCAACCTAAATTTGCCGGTGGACAAGATGGAGTTTCATCTGTTCGAACCAGTTGATATGGCATACCAAACCCTTGCGTCCAAGTACAGTGAAGTACCAAACATCCACTTGACCAAGGCAGGGGTTGGCTATCAAACCGAAACAATGTGTGTGTCCCTTTCAGGAGATGCTGCTAAAACGGACAATAGTAACGTTGCAAACTGCGCAGATGATACTGTCCCAGTCATTGATGCAGCTCTTGTCGTCAACTCTCTTCCCAAGAGACTTGACTTGCTCCACATCAACTGCGAAGGCTGTGAAATTCCAATCATGCGGCGAGTGCTGGAGACATCGATTGACAAAGTTGACCGAATTGAAGTCCAAAATCATCCACAGCACATTACAACCGAAGACTATTGCGGATATGTGACACAACTTTACACACATGGATTTCGCCCTGTCTACCACTACAAATTTGTTTGGGAATTGTGGGAACGCACGTCTTACATCAAGTAGTAGTAGAGACGGTACACAATTACTAATCCATGAGTGCATGTCTGTAAGCACGGAAGAGAACGAGAATGACGAAAGCATGTTCGAAGGGGACGAGGAGAGCGCTTTCGAGGAAGTTGAAGACACACCTTCTTCGTAGCATTGGAAGCGCTCCGCCAGAATCTGAGTCACAACAATACTCTGTTTCGAAAGAAATCAATTCTTTCTCGCTTTAGAACACAACCGCACTGAGATTGTCAACTACATGTTGGTGGCTGACCGCGACACGTTGGACATTCAGAATTTGACTGATGATCGTGACGGTGCTACACCACTCATTGTGGCTGCGGACAAATGTAACAGTACGATGATGCGTATGTTGTTGGATGCTGGGATTCCTGTAGATGGTCCACACGATGCTAAAGAAACGGCATTGCATTATGCTGTACGTGATGCTGAGATGACGCAGCTTCTCCTTGATCGCGGAGCTAATGCTAAGGAGCATTCGACACTTGGTGATGGGGTCCTCTCGTGGTGTCTCGTGATCAAGAGTGACTGGAAGTTTCGGGGCGGCTTATTGTCAAGCAATGTGCCATCCAGGTATTCCCGAAACCCCTGGTGGATTTTGATCCTATCCGAATGTTCCACCCGGTTTCTTTTGCGTATTCTGGCATCAACGGATTCTCGTATTCTTTCAAAATAGCTTTCAAATCGGCCTTGAAGTCAGTCGCTGTCACGGACCCTCGGAAGCCAACGAGAAGATCCTTCATCTTGTGATCGACTCCCAAAGCATACACGCATTCTTCCTGACTTTTTGCGTCATCCATAAAGCAACACCAATTCTGTGTTCTTCAAGTCGTCGTCAGACAAGCCTTCTCCTCGTTTCACCCTTTCCAGAGAATACCACATATCAAATCGCTCCTCGGAGAATTTTTCAATGAGGAACTCTTTGTTGTCCTGCAAGGCTTGCATAACATCGTAACTCGTCAGTGGAAATTCTAGTAGTTTTGCGTTCTTGGCGGAATCGCCGCCATAGAGCTCCTCCGTGCGAGCAAAGAAGCGGAGATCTGCGAGAGCGTACATGGAGATAGCCACTGTGAAAGAGAAAGGGAACACGTGTGTTAGACTAAAATAGAGAACACCAAGGTATCCAATAAGCACTCACAATCTATGGCAAGTGTGCATTCTTGAAAAGCGATCGTTCCCTGGTTTTGTCTGGGTGCTTCATCGTTGTTTGGGCATGCTCTTCTTCGTCTGTCATCATCTCCTTTCAGTAAAAGTACTACAGCAGAATCGTTGCAATCGGTTCAAAACCTTTGGTTTGCGTGATCGGCGTTCTCATTGTAAAGATGTGAGAGAAAATAGCGGCGCAGCGTTCCACTCTTTTCTCTAGTGTTCTCATTGTGTCAGGATGAGGTGTCAGCAATGTTCGGATATCTTTTGCCAAAACTTGCATCAAACTTCCCTCCGACCCCTTTGAGAGCGTGGTTAGTTCGTCCACATAATAAGTAGATCTAGAGGTAAGTTAGTTAACAGCAAGAGACGCCAAAGCCACAATGAACAATAAAGTTGTCAGTCGAGAAGAATGGTTGCAAGCTCGCGTTGCCCACCTCCAAAAAGAAAAGGCCTTTGACAAAGAACGTGATCGTCTCACGCAAGAGCGCCGTGACTTACCTTGGGTCAAGGTTGACAAGACATATGTTTTCAAAAACAGCACTGGTGGTGACGACGAGATTCAAATGGAAAGCCTCTCGGATCTCTTTCAAGGCCGCAGTCAGTTGATTGTCTACCACTTTATGTTTGGTGCCGATTGGGAGGCTGGATGCTCCAGTTGCTCCTTGTTGGCTGACCACATGGATGGAATCCAAACCCATTTGGCCCATCGCGATATTTCCTTGGTGGTCGTATCTACTGCCGATCCTCAAAAGCTAGAGGCTTACAAGAAGCGCATGGGATGGAACTTCAAGTGGGTCTCGGCTGGTGAGATGGACTTTAGTCAGGACTACTTTGTCACGTTTACTCAAGAACAAGTCGATACCAAGACGGCAACGTACAACTACAAGGAGAATACCAGTTTTGGCTCGACAGAGGCTCCTGGTGCCAGTGTATTTACCAAGAAGGACGATGGCTCTGTCTATCACACCTATTCTACCTATGGTCGTGGCTTGGACAAGTTGATTGGTGCCTACCACTATATGGACATGGTTCCCAAGGGTCGTGATGAAGAGAGCTTGTCCTGGCCCATGGCCTGGGTTAGGCGCCACGATGAATACGACAACGACGACGAGGACAAGTAAGAATTCGGCAATTGTTTCTTAGCAGCCTTGCGTCACATACATACATTCGGCGACCACAATCTACGTGTAATCTGCATTATGATGCATCCCACCTTAGCCACAGTCAGGAATCAGTTGGAAGAATGATACTGTAAGAATGGTACTGCATATGTCTGTTCAGCAGATACCGTCCATCCGCAAAAGAGGAAAGAGATCAAGAGGGTCAAAGGACCATGTAACTGCAGAACTAGACATCTTCTCCCGTCTCAGTAGCACGTGTTGCGTCACAACATCTGTCTGCGAATGTGCCCATTCCAGCTCTTGTAGCACTACATGCACACAGCTAGGGTTATTCTATAAAATGAACTATTACGCCAAGTTCGCCAAGCATTCAGGCATGGCTACTTTTCAATAGGCTCAAATCGAATACTTGGAAATGGTTCCGGGACGGTCAAGAGCTTGGCGACCGGATCAATCTTTTGATCCGGAGAATCCAGCGAAAAACGAAACTCTCGTACAATCTTGCTCAAGAAGCTGTGCATTTCGTTCTGAGCAACCCGAGCTCCCACACACATGCGCGGTCCGACGCCGAATGCTGTTGTCATGAGTGGATGCGATAAAATGGGAGCAGGCGCCATGACGTCGAATCCATCCACATGCACAGGCTTTCGTGGATCGGCGGCATCATCAGTTTTTACAACGTGCTCGGCGGCAAGCCATCGTTCCGGCTTGAACTCCGTCGGATCTCCTCCCAACAGTGCTGGATCATGAGCATAAACTCCCTGGCTCCACAAGATCATACTGTCCTTCTTCAAGATGTAGTCTCCCGCTTGTACGTCATACGGAAGACGGCGCATATTCCCAGCGGCAGCAGGACTGCATCGTTGCACCTCTCGCATGAAGGCCTTGAGGTAAGGGAGTTTATGTTCTTGTCGTTGATAGTCATCGTCGTCGGGAATGACCTCGTTAAGTTCTTGACGCAATCGCTCTTGCACCTCGGGTCGGCGCGCCAATTCAATCATGGCCCAGGCCAGCGAATTGGACGTTGTATCCACGCCGGCTTGCAAGAATGTGACTAGATTCACCAAGCGTTCTTGTCGATCCATCTTGCCGCCTTGACCGGCCAGTTTGTTGACAAAGGCGATATCTGACTGTTGCTCCTCGGCTTCTTTCAGCCATTTCATGCCAATGTCCCAGACATTGTCCATGTTGGTTTCCAGTTTGTTCCATGCTGGCCAGAGACGAAGGAGTGATGGGTTACTAATGGGTGGTTTGAAGAGCAAATATCCTAGTGCATGGAAGGCATCAACGGCACTGGATACAAATTGATGCTCGTCTGTCTTATCATCATCATCATGTGCAGAATCCTTCTTCTCCAAGTCCAGCAGCCCCATGCGTCGATCCAACAGCACTTGTGCCAACATTTCAAACGACGCATTCATCAGAAAACGATCAAAGTCATCGGGTTGCAGGTGGGGGTGGTGTTTGAGGTACGACGCAGCATCTTGGACGACTTGATTGATGCCCGGCTGGTAGGAATCGGCCGCTTTGGGCGAGAACATATGCTGTTGCATGGTTTGGCGAGGAATCTTCCATTCTTCGCCCTGTAACAACATCATGGGCATGCTGTCGGGGCTTTTGGCCTTATAATAGACTTGAAAAGGCCACGTGTGTGGCGCTGCTCCGTGGGGATAGGTCCATTCTTGGCGCAAGATGCTCATGAATATTTCCGGGTCAAAGATGTTGTTCATTTCTTGAAAGGGCCATATTTGAACAACATCGCTGTTGTATTCCTTTTGCAGGTGTTTTAGATACGATGCGTTGCCGATGAATTCGCCAGTCAAGACAGCTCGGATCGAACCCAACTTGGAAGGTCCAGGCGGTGACGGTAGATCTGAAAGATGGCTTGATTTCCTGCTTCGCACACCATCTTTGGTACACTTAGTAGATGTAGACGTACAACGCCAATGATCAAAACGAGGAACTTGGGAAAACGATCGGCGAGCCAAGTTTAAGTTGAATAGCATCATTGTTGCAGAGCTTTCAACTTTCTTCTCACTCTCAATCGTCCAAGTTTGGAGCATATCATCCCCAAAGCTGGTGTTGTGACGTTATAACGTCACGTGGGATGTGTGACGTTAATAACGTCACATCACGCTCAAAAGTCAGCTTGAGCTATTACTAGGATCCGTCCTCCCAGTAGCATGCTCTCAGTGCGCCAGTAGCATATGGTACGGTAGATAAGGCTACTGGTAAACGTGTACCGGTCTATTCCCGAATCACGAGTATGACGTTGTGCGCGGATCGAAACGACACTCTTCAAAGTACTCCAGTACAGTACCTTCAACCACAGCTTGCTTCTCGAGCGGATGGAAACGGCACCCATTGGGTGGTTCCATTTATTCGAAACATGGCAAACCCTCTAGGCCCAAACTCTCATGAGCGGATCGAAACGACACTCAATCAATTATTCCATCGTGTAGAAACAAGACCACCTTCAGCCACAAGATTTCTCGCGGCATCCGCTTGCAACACTTCGTTCAGTACATCATCGATAGACAAAGGTGTCGAGTCAGTCCTCATAGACCCACCATTTGCAGTGTCGAGTAATCTTAGAAATCGGTCCAGAGAGAATGATAAATTTGCTTCACCGGATCCCTTGTAGATTTCATTCGAGCCGTCGTCGTACAGTAAATCATAGAGCAATGATGCCCGTGCCTCAAAACTACTTGCGCTGTTGGATCGAAGCGCAATACGTGCAGCCACTGGTAAAATATCATCCACGAGACGATAATCAGGGTACGCGCGGAGTGCCAAACCTTCCAACTGAATGACAGCCCTGGCCAACAGTATCATGTCTGGTGGTAACGACGTGGGCAACTTTAACGTGGCAGTGGACACATCGTCAAATAATGACGATATGGAATATGCAGACGCTGCATTGGCTCCTCCCCCAACATCTAAATAGG
>JAVCKV010569730.1:0-10173 GCA_032274145.1 Herpochondria borealis | reverse complement strand
TCTAAGGAATAATATTAGTCACCCACAGATACGTAATAATGTCCTTCAGGTTGTTCAGAGAAACATGTTCAACAAGCCACGTGTAATAGACACGTGTCCTAGCAATCTTTAGAGTCAAACAATATCCCATAGATTGGCACCAACAACCCAACGATTACTAAATCATACATCTTTGACCAGACACGTGTCGCATACACGTGTCCTAGTGATCTATATATTGCAAAGAGCAATTTTCACATCCTTGCTTGTAATCCACAGGTCATTACCATAACCAAATTCCAAAATACACGTGAAAGCTCCACGTGGCATAAACATCCATGGTAAGCTATTAACAATCCATGGTATCAAGCAACAAACTAAAAGAAATTCGGACCATACCGGACATCTGTCTTATCGGCTTGCCACGTGTCACCACACGTGTCCTTGTACTCCAAGGATCACTCACAAGATTTTAAAGATTACTGCAAGAATCTATAGAATGCTACTACGAAACCGAAATAAACAGAATTTAAGGTTATTAAAATTCCAGAGAATGTTAACACGGATCTGTAGATATTGGCAATAATCTGCAGATTGTTAGTAGTGATCCGAGGGTCTAGACGGTATTTAGTGAACTCTGGGATTAGAATCTTTGGATTCTTAGAAAGGATCCGGGCATTCCAGTTAAGATGGTTTGGATTCGTAGTAAGGATCCGAGGTTTCCAGTCAAGAATCCATGGCTTGTTAGAAAAGTTCGAATTTTCCCCGGACTTTTTTCTTCGGTGAGTCAAGTCAAAGCTTTGGTACCGTACCGAAAGTACCTGATTAATAATCTAAGGGTGCGTGCCAAAAAGCGACATGCAGTGCATACAATCCGAACTGTAAAACCGGAACATCTTCATGCACTTGACACACTGTGTCAGCGAATAGCACGAAGATTGGGACAATGTTTTTCAGCTTTTTACAAAGGTGCACAGTACATCCGGTTTTTCTGCGCTCAAAACTTCGTTCGCTCGAGACCCGAAAGGACCGCTGACGGCCTAAACACAAGAGCCAGAGGAATAATAGAGTATGGGGATTAGTATATTGAAACCCCAGAACGGATGGACAGCCATCAACAAGATAAAAGCTCGGTAGCTTGGACTCCGCGTCCGTGCAATGGTCGATACTGCACGAAGGAATATATATAAGGACCGAGCCCGGTACAATAATTATTTCGACCACCGCGTCCTTTGAGGTCTCCCTACGTCCGGTAGACTATACATACCTGAACGGGCCTCCATCGTTCATCAAGACCGTTGCGGAACGAATGGAAAACGATCCACAGACGAATATCCGCCTTAAGACAAACTGCAAGGCGTACAAGGTTAAAGAAGCGAACGATAACGCGGTAATGATAAAGGTCGACGGTATCCCCTATAAAGTGGCAATACACTAAGTTAGCGTACGTCCGGCGACAAGACCCGTATGGACTGACCGGAACCGGACTATTTAATTCAGCGCACGAGGCGTGCGCTGTCGGGTAAAGACCATACATAAATTTCAACGAATAAATACTACGAGTAATAAGAGAATAAGAAGCCCAGGGACAGCACTGCCGGTCCGTAAAATACCCACGAAACAGACGAGACTTCAGGGAGGAAAGAATCCCCGGGCCTTTACAATCCGAACAGCCATCCTCTGACTCCCACACGGAACCATGTCAGCCCGATTTTGCGGAAGAAGACAAAGAGACACTTGAGGAGGCCCTGATACTATAATGCTCCAAACGTGCGGTATCGACCGAACCGGGTTTTCATTAAAGACGAAGAAGCAGATTCCGTTTTAGACGATGTACATTCGGCCGTACAGAACAAATTGTTGAACATATAAGGAAGAAAAAAGTTTCCATAAGATAATGGTGGGGCTGTTACACCTGAGGCCTGAATCAACATACGGCAAAAAAGTCCTCAAGAATACATCACACGGTACTTCTAACGGCTTCCTGTAGTACAGCGCGAAGGTGGGCCGCGCACCGACGTTGGAAAAATCGACACTTGTACGCCCACCCCGGGTAGTCGGAATCGGCTGCCACCTCACCACTTCGCCACTCGGACCGGGCACACTCTGGTGACTGTAAGTACTCTGCAACTTCGCTACTCTGCTACTCTGGAGTTTCATGGCTGCGGATTGGTCGGTTTGGGTGGTTCGTTTATTGGGTGCTACGGTTGGATGTCAGGCTCACAGTTAGGGCACAAATACACTATCTCATTCAGTTGTCGCCATCCATCTTCATCGCAATGAATCTACTTCACATAAAAGTAATATATCCACCAGATAGAGGCAAAAAATCTCCTAGAGGAATGGTGCCATCAGGAGATGAAAGCTTTGAACAACTCTGGTCCGGAGCCCGGTCCTCGTCCGATGAGTCAATACGGGTATGGCTGTGGACGACGTGTACGTGTAAGTGGTGAAAATAGTGGCTAGGTTCAAAAGCCGCCTCGCCCGCCGTATCAAACCAACTAAGATCGCCCACAGCAGTCCGGACAGTTTCATTTTTTTATGAACCCGGATTACCCAATGCCTCCGTCATATCAGACCAAATCTGCAGCGTCTTCGGAAAACTAGTAGCGACAGACACTAAGGAACGCTGTGTTTCTTTCGCGACCACGACTACTCCCTCGGTGAAGAAACTGTCAGGGTGTAATGAAAAGAAATATTTGCTTGCGGAAGTCGAACCTCATCACGAGTCTCGATCAACCGTAAATGATAGTGAGTTTTAACCATACCCCTTGACTGCTCCCCCTCCGTCGAAAGAGGAAGAAGATGTTCCACATTGCCGGTCTACAATAGGCAACAGAGGCGACGAAGGCGACGGCTACTGATGAAGTCCAAAAGTGAGCCACGGTCCGTAATAAGGCCTGGGTTGGTTATTGAAGACAATTCAGTTCCCGACCCTCAGAGAAAAGCAGATGGCCCAGGCAGAGATGCGAGGATTGAGACCATGGAAGAGGGTCCTTTCAAGTGTCTAGGAGTGATGCGCCAGCATTACGTTGTGTCCGGTTCCATCGGGGTGACGACGAAGGTGCAAGTGAATTTTCTGTTCGTCCATGACACCGGAGCCGACTGTAACTTGATACGGCAGAGATCCCTACCGGAGGGATGTACCAAGGTCGACACGAAGAATTAAATACTTACAAACTTAGGTGATACGAGTGGCAATGCGTTGACGGTGATACACGAGGTACTTGTTACGGTACGCTTCGGCAATGCCCTATATCGTGTAGCCTTCCTTGTGGTTGGCCACCTGGCGGTACCCGTTATCTTGGGGACTCAGTTCACCAACCGACATGTTGATGCCATTATTTGCATCAAAGGGAAGGTTGAATTCACACAATACATCTTGCCCATCATCAGTAACGGCAAAGGAACGAATCATTGGTTGGAGAAGAACACCCGCATTGTTGAGCGTCAGAAGTTGCCTGGTGGTGAATCATTAATTACAGGCGATGAGTCGGCAACGTTGACACGGATCCGATTAGACCTATCATTGAGTTTGCCGCCTTTCACACAGCGACGAGCGAACGTCACGAACTTGTTGCAAGGGCTAATCGTAACGGAACAAAAATATTATGTCGTTTAACGCTACGCTGTTCGGGTCATTAACTCCGTCCACGAAGTGTCAGCCGGCCAGCCGTTCACACTAATTTCGTGAAACTTCACCTCCAAGGAATGCCTCCTCCCAAAGGGGATGGTCGTGTCGTACACGTACACGTCACGATCGCCTCTTGGGTTCGTAAACCTAAGCAGTGGGGCAGAAAAGGAACTCTGCTGCTCGCAAGGCATCAGTTCTTCGAATTTTCCAGCTGACGCGGACCACTCGAAAGGGAAGGAAAAAGATGAAGCCGAGAACTTCATGGCTCTTATGGATCACGCTCTCTCCTCTGGCATTGAAGGACAAGAATTTTTCGTATTCGTCCTTGTGACGGCTGGCGAAGACATCGACGATGTGTCAACGGATACATCTGGGAATTAATACGCAGGGAAAATTCGACATGATGAGCACGAAGCTCGAACAGAGGTCGTAAGACCGGAATTGATGGAATGCATGCCAACCATGCACTATATCCAAGACGATGCGCCGACTGAGGCGCGTCTCGATGCGAAAAATGATTGGAGAGATCAGATGTACTTGGAAAACCTTGAGGACCCCGGCCTACGGAAGCGCACCGTGAAGATATTGTAGAAGCACGCGTCCGTGTTCGAAGGTCGCCTGGGTCAGATCAATTACACGGAGCATCGGATCAACCTGAAGCCTGGCACAGCGCCAGTATTTCTGCAGCCGTTCCGCGCTGGTCCCTTCAAACCCAAGAAGATTCTGGAACAGATATAGTACCAGCTGGCGGCAGGTGTTATTGAGCCGGTGCAGACGGAGTGGTCCTGCCCAGTGCTGTTGGCTCCAGATAGGACCGCATACAAAGATTCTCTGTCGACTTCAGACGGCTGAATGCTTCGAACATTCCGGAAACGTACCCCCGCCTCGCATGGATGATTTAATCGACATTCTAGGCCAGACAAAAGTCTTCACGTTTTTGGATATGCTATGTGAGCACTGGCAGGTTACAATCGCGGAGAGGGACAAGGAAAAGAAGAAATTCACAAGCCCTATTGGCACCTACCGATATCGACGGATGCCCCTTTGTTTGAGTAATTCTCCGTCCACTTTCCAGAGTGCTCTAGACATCGCACTCTTCGGAGGGCGGTGGAATATGTGCCTTGTATAAATCTATGACATCATCTCGTTGTCTAAAAACTACGAGGAACACCTCGGGCACATCGACCACATTCTCTCCCTGCTCGTTGACGCCGATATCAAGCTTAAACTAAAGAAATGATTCATCTTGCAGGACGAGGTAAAGTACGTTGGATTCTGCATTATTTCGGGTACATTGAGTGCATACCCGGGCGCAAAGGCCATAAACGACGTGTGCTATGCGACATTCCCAGAGACCCCGACCCAGATGAAGATCTTCTTGGGCGGTTGCAACGTCTACAAAAGCTTCGTTACCGGCTTCGCGAAGGTATCCTCCTCACTGACGGACATGCTCAAGAAGGATAATGGCATCGATTGGAAAGAACCGCCCAAACCGGAGCGAGAGAAAGTCGAAGCCTTCGAAACATTGAAGGAGGCTTTAACTGTGTTAGATCTCCCGGTTCGCGGCCGCCCCTACATGATCGATTTCCATGTCAGTAGCTACACCATTGTTGTTTTTCTCCTTCAGCAGCAGGATTCGCACACACAAACCAAGTGGGCGATGTTGGGATGTTATTCGAAGACCTTGACGAAGGAGTAGAGGAATTACTCCTCGATGGAGCTTGATGGCTATACTGTTGTTTGGTCCATCCTGAAACTGTGACCGTAGCTGGAGGGCACCGACTTCATGATACCCACGGAACATGCTGCCCTCAAGTGGATTCTCACATTGATCGACCCGACCGGTTGGCCCATGTGTTGAGGACTCTGTCTCATGGAGATCAACTATGAGAAATTCTACCAACCGGGGCTCAAGAATCAGGCGCCGGACGCTTTGTACAGATTTTCCGGTCCCACTATTCCCGAGGTTGATGAGGTTGATGAGTAGATACCGACGTTCCGTGACCAAGTTGATGAGGTACATGCGATGGTCAATGCGATCACTGGGCGGCAGAAGCCAACAGCTCCGGTCCAGCAGACGAACAATAACAAGCGACGGGCCCGGTCAAACCCCATCCCCTTGGTGGAGGATGCGACCGAGCCCACTCGTCAAACTGGCGTTGCCCCGCGCCTGCTAAAAAGACCGAGGACAGAATTGCAAGGCGACCGGGCCGTGGCTACGCCACTAGTTCGCTCCAGTCGTGTGCAGCAGCAAGGCGACCAAGTCTGGGAATACAAATCTTTCATTCCATTGCCCGATGAGCTGATCACTGATGACGCTGCCGAACGCGACCTGATTACGGATGCACGGGAAGCCATACTCGAAGGTCAGCTCGATTTTTATGGGGATGTTCGTGACTATTTTTAGGAACACCTCTTGCCGGCCCCACTCACGCTCATATAGATGCATGAGTAACAGCGTGTTGGCGAGTTTTTCAAGTCCGGCTCAGCATTCAGGTCTGTGGCAAGAGCAGTCATTTCTTCGAGTACGACGAAGGGCTTCCCTTTCTTTTGCACCCTCGCGAGCGCAATCTTAGCCAGATATTCCTCCTGACTTCTTTGCCCGATCGGGTCCTGCAAATGGCACATTATCAACCTGGCTGGACATACTGGGTAGACTCGCCTTCAACATATTTTGAGGCGATCGTATTATTGCCCTCAAATTTCGGCCGATGCGATTAAGCCCATCCATGAGTGCACTTAGTGCGCCAAGAACCGCATCTGGTTTTTAAAGAAGGTGAGAAAGATGAGACTGTTCCAGCCTGATCATCCGTTGGAAACCGTGATCATCGACATCCTCGGTCCTCTTTCTAAATGAAAGTCGGGTTTCCTCTTGATCTCTTCTGGATCGGTTTTCCAAGATGACTCAAGTCGTGCCCTTGAAACAGAGCAAGGCGTCGGAAGTCGCTGTTGCCCTTGTCAACTAATGGGCCTTCAAATACGGCCCACCCCAGACATGGGTTTTTGAGTTCGTATCTGCCTTCTTCCAGCGGATTTTTCAGCTTCTGAAAGTCTAGAACGTCATAACCGCACCGTACCATCCGCAAACCAACGGCCAAGCAGAATGCTTCAACATTTCGTTGACTGCGATGTTTCTCTGTTACGTTGAGGATCATAAGGAGGACTGGTGTAAGTACGCGCGTGCCTTTTTCTATGCGTTCAAGAACGCTATCCACCGCACAATCCATACGACGCCCCTTGACCTTGTCATCTCGCGCCCGCCACCTGATTTCACGATCCACCAAACGTCCCACCGCTTTAAACTTCATAAAAAATCGACTAGTGATCGAGACGACTATGTAGCGCGGTTGCGGTTGGCCATTGGAAAGGAAAAAGCGAGTCTGAGAAGGGCCCAACAGAAGGAAAAGGTTAATTTCGACAAACTTTTGTGCCGGGTGCGCATTCTCAAGGTGCATTATTCGGCCTATCTCGACTCCAACCATGGTGCCAAGAATAAGGACGAGTTTTCCCACCAGGTTAGCGGCGCGTTACGCGTCCTCTCATTCATCGAGGACTACAAAAATGCCGTAATTCAACGCGGATTTGTTACGGAACGCGTTAGCATGAACCGCCTCACTCGTGCCCATGCCAATGTGCCCGTGGTCGGTACTTCGTAAGAAAACGACCATGCGGCAATTCCGCACTACTGGAAATATCCTGGAAGGGAATTCTTGGTTCTTACAGGACATCTAGGATCACTGCACCTTGGACGGTGGGTAAACAGAAATCATGTTGGACTGGGATGGATATCCCGCATCATGAGCCCCTCGTGAAGATTTTTTCAAAGAATCAGTCTCCCGTTACTTTGCTCGCCTTTGTGCCACGCGTCGGCAGTCTGCCTCACGTGATACTGTGTCGCTCTTCATGCCGAAAGTAGGAAACTGCCCGCTGTATCAGATTACCGGACACCGCATTTTTAACGGGAACTTTCAGAATCCTCTCACTTGGTGGTATGCTCCATCATGGATGCCCCGTTCGTATGTCTCAAACCATGAGCAAATCGCTTATCTCAACCGTCACTTCCACAACAGACTCAGCGCTTGCTTCGGTCTTCGGTCTTCCTCTTCGTCGTGCTGACGCACACACCGGGTTGTCGGGTGTTTAATTGGGGCCGGCGGACAAGCCCCCGCCCCCCGTCCCAATACTTTCTCGGATAAGCGAGCCTGGGGAGCAAGCCCTTTGTTTCAGGTGTCATCTCAGTGGCACTATATGCCCAATGGTTTGTGCTCGGGGAAGAGGGTAGTTGGCCGCAAGTCGCGACTTTGGCGCAAAGTTTCTCCCTCGCCTCACGCCCAACTCCTCTCCTTTCTGCGTTCCTTCGCATGGCGCAGAAAAATGCACACCCAACACTGCCAGCTGCCTTTAGAGATGAGTGGCACGTCGCGCCGAATGCGCAACTCCAGCCATTTCATCTTGAAGGGAAACATGATCACACACCCGCACGAACATGCGCGAATGACACCACCACCAAAACCACTCCACTTCCGCTTACAAAAGACACTTAAGGCGCCTGTTCACCTAGGCCACAGCGCGAGCGGGGTACAAAAGAGAACGGGGAGAGAGGGGAGTGAGGCGAGGGATAAACTTCGCGCAGAAGTCGGGAATCACCCACGAAGCGACGAGGTGGCCGGGGTGACAACCAAAGCCACACGCAAAACCGCCCCGTGCAAGTCGGAGATCACAAAAAACTGACGTGGCCGCCGAACTGACGCACCAAGGTTCTAACAGGCACAATAACGAATGCATGCCTGCCGCTCCAAAATGCTCTATACCGGTGCTGCCGAGAGCACGCGGCCGATCGCCGCCATCCTGGCGTCCAATTATGTCGCGCCTATGACCCGACTTAACCACTGGACGACAAGGTGACGGGCGACACCACGGGCGCGTCAAACTACCGCGTCCCCTTTAGTAACTCCAAAGTCTCGAGCCCCCTTTCTACGGGTAGGGACGAAACAAATGATGGGACGTGTCGCGCAAAAGCGCGGCACGACGAATGGTCTGACCGAATTATGTTGATGATAATCGCGACGAGAATAAGCATGGATCCCGCACGTCGCACCGAAGGCGCGACGCACGGACGGGGCCCAACTACCATAAAACGGACACGGATATATGAGGGAAACGCGAACGAAGGCACGTCACGCCGACAGGCGCGACCTGTGCGTCTTTACTGATTAACTACCGCTACTTAATTGTCCGCTACGATCGACGTTACCGCCACAGCCGGCTTTGTCTTCCACGATCAACGCCCGCTTCATCATCGTCGCAACGGCGACGATAGCTACGAGGCGCTCCACTGCCCCGACGCAGTGCATCGTCCCGTTCCATCGCCAAACGACGGTTGTCGCGTTCGAGGTTTTCCAACCGGTCCTGCAGGGTTATAAAACCAGCCTGCAGGCCTTCAAAAAGGTTGGCCCTGGCAACAGCGACGCGGTTGCCGTCCAGGTTTCCTCGGGACCGGTTGTCGTCGGTATTCAGGCAACGAGCCCAACCGGGTACGCACTTTAGCACCTCCCGCATGAGGTTCTTGGCCTTCCCCTGACGAACTAAAGGTTCCAGGTTAGTTCGAAACCCGGGTAGCTTCTCGAGGACGTCGTAAATGGCCACCCGCGTCTCCCCAACCCGCGCAAAGTTCTCACTGAGGCGCTCGGGTGGTTGACTGGCAGCACGCGAACAGGAAACAGTTTCCGTCTCTATTCCCATCTGAATAGGCGCCTTCGGCGCCTCTCTCGTTATACGGCCGTTAAAACCCCCCGGTTTAAAGACAGAACGATCCCTGGTTCCACAGGCGGCGCCAGCGCCACCTGTGGCATTCACAATCACCACCACCTGCGGTGACCCCGATCCCGATCTCGGCGCAACCACCGAGGCCGTGCCATTAGGAGTCACATTGACCTTGCGCGCACTGTCTGTGCCTGTGCATTTCCCATCACATCGCGCCTAAGGCGTGACTTCTACACAGGCAGGGTACGATGAGAAAGACGAAAAATCCTGCGAGGTCGCGTCAGTGGCTGCCGCTCGCGGCCGGCACTCCGGTGGGCACTTGAGTCAATAACGAAGGCTGCGGCGCAAGAGGAGGATCAGTACCTCCCGAAATGGCGGAGGAAGTAGCCGACGTCGCGTTCGTAGCGGAAGTTGCCGACGCGGTAGTTAGTGTTCCTCACATGATGAGCCGGTACACGTCGTCACGCATCGTAGAAGGAGCCAGCACGGACCTGAAAGACACCCCAGCCTTCGCACTGGCCGAACGTCCCGATGCCTCCGGCACTTCCGACGCGACACATGCCACTGGACGCGTCGCTGGTGTTTTACGCGCCGCGCCAGATGGAGCGACTTCTCCAATTTACTTCTCGCCTTGTCCCTTCACTTGTACTTTGACTAGCGCATCCTCGGCGATAGTTACGCTTTCCGTCAGTACCACAGCCGGCGAAGGAGGGCGGGGGTGGAGTTGGAGATAGAGGCGGCGGTGGGACACGCACCAGGCCATCGGGCTGCAGCGCGCGTGGAATTTCTTCGGACAA
>JAVCKV010569719.1:0-10174 GCA_032274145.1 Herpochondria borealis | reverse complement strand
CAAGACTGCTACCAAGTCGTCCTCACTTGTCAAGTGCCAAAAGAAGGGCATTAGCATTCCATCTGTTATGTCTCAACCACCCACAACCGTCATGATTAACCTCTCATCAGTGCTGACCTTCTGCGCCGTGGTGGGTGGTGGTTGTCCTCATTATACTCGTCCTCCGTATCCTCATCATGGCTATCATCAGGTGGTCGCCTGAGTGTTTTCTGCCCAACGACGAATTGTACAGATCGATGATCACTCTCATCATCATCATCATCATCAGACTCGTCACCCCCACGGCCCAGCAACGCCAGATACTTTGGGTCGATACTACAGGGAGGTCGACACATGATGTTACGCGGTTCTGCAAGCCCGTAAGTGCCTTCTTCGTCGTCCTCGTCGTCGCCGCTGCGCGCGTCATTCGAGTCGGCAAACATATCGTCGTCGTCGTCCTCGTTGTCACTGGAGGAGTCTTCCTCGAGGTGGCGTCCGCTGCATATGGAATCCTCTTCGTCGTCGTCGCTGGAGGAGTCCTCCAAAAGGTTGATAAGCCGAGCAAGGGCACCTCTCGGTTCGTCGTCACTATCCTCCGAAAGGTCAATGACGTCAGGTTCATCGTCGCTGGCGTCAAGAAAGACATTGGCGTTCCAAATATAGCTCAAGAACTCTTGGTTAATCTCCTCGGCCAGGGCACGGATCCCCGTCTTGGTGACTTTGCTAGGGGCACGCATGAACGGTAGAATGCGACTGTGCACAAAGTCAGATGTAAACTTGGGCGACGAACGTTGGTTGTCAAAGTCGTCGTCGTCCCAAGTGTACTCCATTGCCGTTGCTCTCCAACGTTCGTCAATGAGCTCACAGAGTTGCTCCAGAGTTGCCAACATGGCGGCTCGTTTGCGATTGGACCTGGCATCACGTTGAGCCTGTACGGCTCGCTTCTTTTCTTCGAGTTTCGCCTTGGCCTGTTGCTGTTTGAGTTCTCGTTCTTCATCAATGCACTTGTAGGATTCCAACGCATCTTTGTGGAAGTCAAGCAAGTTTTGAATGGTGTCGTCGTTTGGACAGTGGATCTTGAGATAGTCCTCCATCGACTTTCCGTTCCACGCCATGTCCAACATATCCGTCAGTGTCACGACAGGACCACAGCGTTCGCCTCGAGAGTAGTAGGGTCTTGATATGGAACCATCCAAGTGGCTTCGACGGGGTAAATGCGATGGAGGGTTCAAGGCACGAAAGGCAGTATCATGGGTGCACTGTCCACAGAGGTAAATGCCTGCTTGCATGGGACAGTTTGTTGTATGACAGCGTTCACACTTGGTTCCGAGTACAAGTCGAAGCAATCGCATGGGCGAAGGAATGAAAATGACACGGTCTTGGATGAGCTGCATGGTATTACTCAATTCAGTATTCGTATGACTACTCCCTTTCAACTTTTGCATCACGACTCCTCCGCGAATCACATGCTTGTGAGTGACGAGCTTCATGATGGATTTGGATGTGGATGCAAACGAAATCAACTCTCGAGGTTGTAGCATGGATAAAATCACAGACAACACATCAAGTGGGAGCAACGGCAAATTGGCGTTCTCGGTAGTTTTATCATTGAGCTTCTTCTTCTTCGTCATTGTCGTTGGTTGGACGACCTCATCAGTCTTCTTTGTAGCCTTACGTTTTGGCATAGTGAGAGATATGAGGAGTGATATGGATGAGGAAGTGCAACGAACGATGCAGAATGAAGCAATGTGAAGAGAAGCACTTTCAAGACAATGAAGTGCACCACCCACCCATAAGATGGAGCAATTTTCCTAGTCGTGTCTGGTCCTGTTCTTCATACTGTTCCTGCAAGGTCGTGAGCCTGCTCCATCATCATACATAAAACAGCATACAAAGCAACCACAAGGTAGCTGAGGCAAACTGAACTCAATAAGCGCTCAAGAGGACATGGATTTTCCTTGAGTGCAGTGAGTGTGTGAACTCTGTTCGCTATCGAATCAATCATCAAAAGCACAGGAATATAAGGATACCATTCATTCGCCTATGATCTAAGAAAGATCAGTTATTGCTCTACTAGCGACGCTTCACACATCTCTTCATATCCATCGTTTCCCCTTCAAGCACAGCGTTCTCACGGTTGGTTGCTTAGAATAAGGCATCTGAAGCGCAGCATGAATTGAACGGCGATTGTCTACAAAGCCATCATGGTCGCAATGCGGGGTGTTCGGAGTGGTACACTGAGGACTCGTACGTTAACAGAAGATATCACGAAGATACCTCTAGAAACGATGACGATGATTACGACAGTGAAGGTTTCGAATATGATCCGGATACATCCCCGCAAAGCGCTGGAACGCGGTGGCATCAAAGCGAGCTGATTTTAGGCAACTGCAACACCTGTCAGGCAATATCCTCTGCATTCGCGATAGAATCTGTGCTGGAACTCGACCACTTGTCCCATTTACTCTGCACCACGTTTGGCATGGCAGTTACCTTCTTTGGTTGGCCGCTGTATGTTTTGCTGGTTTCGTGGAGACGCAAAAGTGAACGCAAAAACAAAGATGCCGAGAATAGTCGCAGCTGGACAAGTAGCGTGGACTACGGTGTGCTCACCTAGGTCTTGTGTCGTGGGAGCCAGAGTCTAACTGCAAACCTAACTGATAGACTACCCGTACTCGCACGCGCTCTTCAAAGCCACTCACTCGACGATACGACACGCATCGGGATCCTGTCTTTACTTTGGCTGACCACAAAGAAAGCGAAAGATGATTTGCAGCAGTTCCGGGATCTCTACTTGGCCATGGATAGCACTGGAACTTCTCTGGCTCATATGAGAGCACCCCAAAAGGCAAACCACGCCTGCCTGTTTCGTTCGCGAAGAAGAAAGGCGTCGTGCTCTTGAACAAAGAACTGGTAGCACTTCGTTTTTTTCTCTCCGCAAGTTGAACGCCCTGGGGATGCTCCAGACTGATGTCTTGGTGGTTTGATCGCTGTCGCAAGAAGTAACGGTTCTGATGACAAAGTTGTCCTTGTCTTGTGGAATGTGCTCCTCGTCCACCCACGTCGCAATTGGCGGTGGGTGAGCCAGCTTCCTCATCCTCCTCGACAGTGCTTGACCCGATCACTGTGGGAACAGTAGGATCAAAAGTGGGCCAAAACATCTGCCTGTGACGCTTCTGGTCGATCAAGACCGACACCACGAACATAGTGTTCGTGATTATACTTCTTTCTGCGCAATTCGATGCTTCTGATTCGACAGGGGTGCCTTCAAGCTGACAGCGTTGACCTGGTGCAAAATCCCATGGAGTCACATATCTGATCACCGTGGCACGTATGCCCTCCGTACCCAGGTGTCACCAAAGGATATCTTGAAGTTGGCGAGATTCTCATGTCCGGATTCGAGTTTGTTGACTTTCAGATTTCTGGGGCATGAGATTCATTCGATAATAGGCAGAGGCGCACGTTTGCGTTGATAATAGGGAGATGCAAATGGTGCCATTCCATCCAATAGGTGCAATCGTAATGGAAACGCGCTTCACTAACTCACCCAGACGCATATTTTAATAAAACATGTTTTAAAGACATTTCACGCTGTTCGTAGTTACAACAATTGCTCCTCAGTGCTTGCTTGGACGGTATACGGACTTTTGTCATTCGCCACTCGCTCGTATAGAGAGATGGCACTCGCCAAGTATGGGCGCCGGGCGCACATCATGTGCGTGCCTCGCAGTCACCAACCCACAGCATGAATTCACTTCTGCAAATCGACATTTGTGGAATCATTCTACAGCCCACTACTTCTTGTCCTCTTCCTCCTTGGTCGAGTTCGCAAACACTTGCAAAGCCGCTGGCATAATGGTGGCTTGAATCGGTCCTGATTCAATCAATTCACCATCTAAATCATTGTGTGATCCCTTGGAGAGAGGCTCCAGTCGGTACGCGACACATTCCAAAAACTCCACCATTGGATGCCCAGCATGTCCACCCGAATCCAATGACAGGAGAATGTTGGCCATGGAGGCCCGACCAACCTTTTTGCCTCTCACCACCATGATTTGAAAGACACCATCTTGCAGTGACGAAGGGGGTGAATTGTGAGTCGGACCCGATGCGTGCGACACGTGGGACGCCCAGAGAAGCAAAAAATCGTCCTCAATGACTTTCCAGTCGTCACCGGGCAGCGGCTCGTCGAGCGGCGGTAGGGTGGTGGGCACTTGTTTATTGTCAGAGCGGGGTGGCAGGTAGGAAAGCCGTCCCTTGTAACGAGTGAGGCTAGCCACGCAAAAGACACCCCACATGTCAATTCGAATGTGGCCCAAACATCTCGCGATTTCAGAATTAATGTCAATGTCCGCAATCATGGCCCATGTAAAGGTGAGGAACGACGTATAGGTATTTCCCAGTGACGTCTGGTATCGACTAAGGTCCATCTTGAGTGCCTTTCCACGAGCAATGAGAAACGCATTCTCCAGAACCCCTTCTTCTTCCTACACAATCGATGCGAGAACAATACGTGAGAACGCTGTCCAATCAAGCTAGCTGTACGTATGTAGTCATCACTTTCTTGGACCACAACTCACCTCTGCTTCATACGTTAGACTCTTGGCCAGTCCATTGCCAGTACCACATCCCAAGACACCCAGTTTGATTTTCTGCAAAATCTCCGCGTTATCAGTCCGAGATTGCCATCCCTGCAAAATTTCGTGAATCAATCCATCTCCACCCAAACAAATGACGGCATCATAGGACAATATATCCTCGCACTGTTCCATATATTCTTTGGCATGATTTGCTGCCTCCGTTGTCACGACGGTACTGCAGTCCATACCCGCCTCTTGTTCCAACATTGGTTGCACCGTCTGGCTCCAAAATTTTGGTGCATGACCCATGCCTGATTTGGGATTGATCAAGACCATGCACTTGGTTCTACTATTACCACTCTGTAGCTGTGCCACGCGTCGAATGGACTTGACGAGTGCTGTCAGGTTTTCGAAATCATGGGCCGGTGCCACCGAAAAGGTCAAGTGATTCGCGGTACGGTGTCCCGTGCCTTCTTCATGGTCGACGGCAGGACAGGGATTGGTCTTGGCGTTGCACTTGCCCCACAAGTAGCCAGGCTTTTGAATGATTTTGGGGTAACAGTAAATATTGAGAATGGCAGAGGCTTGACTGTCAACGGCGAGTAGGTTGTTGTCTGTAATGTTGAACACGGCGTCCTTGTCGTCACTGACGGCATCAAAGATGTTGCAGCACTCATCCTCGTTATTGTTCACTGGCGACGTCCTGCCAGAAGTAACATCAGCGTTGCAGAACGGGTCGCCCGTACACTCTTGTGCTTCAAACAGCTTAATCTCGACATCGACACCGATGATGTCCAAGGGATTAAAGACATGAAGAATCTCCTTCGCTTCATCAACGACTTGGAGCAGTTTCCGTTCTTCGTTGTACTGAATGAAGCAATGACTGTCCTCGTCGGTCCAAGGATTGTACAGCTTGGAGCTGGGCCAGTCACTATCAGTAGTTGATGTCATGGGCTGCTTTGATTGTGCGATGCGATGCAATAGCTCCCTCTTCTCTTGCTTGTTGACCCTGCCAAATCTTCGGCTCCTCCGTCATTTTCATCGCGCGCGCGTTATTGGTCAGGCGGCAGTGCCAGTACAGTAGTAGCAGTACCCGTTAGTTAGCGTCAGTAGTAAGGCAAGTACTGTATGTACTGTTACCATGCTACTGTAGTACTTATCACTCGCACTGGAGAGTGCGCAAATGTGCGCGAATATATCAACTGGCCAGGAAAACTGTGGTATGGATACTGGAGTACTTGTTTTACGCTACTGTTACATACTTAGACCAGCTGTATTGTGTACTGTATGTACAGTAGACCACATCGCAGCGCCATCAAAACCCGATTTGAATTCTGGGCGCCGGTGTGTGTGGCTTTCATTCAAGCTATCATTCCAACACTCAACGTCCTATGGAGGTGCAAAGACTGTGGTTTGAAACGCGCTAAACAGAGTCTATCCTATACACTGTATTCTCGTTACGAACGAACGAACGATCGAGAAAACAAACGAACGAACGAACGAACGATCGAGCAAGTCCAACGAACGCAACGAGACATTGAAAAAAGCTACATCCTCTTTCTTGAATGCCCAAACGACGCAATCAACAACGATCGACAGCAGGAACGAGCACAGACACTAGTATGTTGGGACGATCCAGTAAAAAGACGAAAACAACCATCAACGAAAAGGCGGCCGATAAGTTGTTTGATGAGTATTTGGCCAATGAGGACAATCCAGCGATTGCCACCATGGAGAATATATCTGATTTTATTGAGCAAACCATTGCGTTAGATCCTCTTACCGATGTTCGCGTCTTGGTGCTTCTTTGGAAATTCAATGCCGTCTCCAAACCAGCTCAAATTTCCAAAAAAGAATGGATGGCGGCGTGTCACAATCTATTGATTGATTCTGTGGACAAGCTCAAGGCGCTTGTTCCAGGTTTGGATTCAGGGTTTTTGGATGAAAATGAGTTCAAGGATTTTTACAAGGTATGTATATGTTGTGTTGGTTGCAGGTGCGAATGGTGTTGAGTGTTTTTCGTTTTACTGTCTGACGACGAGACGACGGAGGTATATCTGCTGATGCTTTTCTTGTGCTGCCGATGAATGGTGTTGTGTGTGTACTGTTGGCATTGTTCGAGTTGTTCGAGGAGAGCATCTGCTTTGTGCGCATCGTCTTTTTCTAACCCAGCCTCATTTGTGAATCCCTCTTCTCTATTCATATTACAACGAATGCTCACTATACATTACTCTCAGTTTTGTTTTCAATTCAATCGCGAGGGTACACACAAGACGTTAGAGAAGGAATTGGTCGTCATGTTGTTGAAACTCGTCTTGCAGGACAACAATCGAGTCCCTGCGGACCGCGTCGAAAGTTTTTGCAACTTTTTGGAAACCCACAAGGACTATGGACTAATTACGCTCGACCAATGGACATCCTTTTGGGACTTTTCACAAGAATGCGAAGACTTGTCGGCCTACGACGAGGCTACATCTGCATGGCCTGTTTTGATTGATGAATATGTCGAGTATATGGAAGAATTGCAAAAGAAGGGATAATGTGTGGGTTGCGTCGGCGATACTTGTGTGTAGACGTCTACTGTAAGAATGGTTCCACAACATCTTGTTGAAGTTTGCTTGTAGCAGTTCATGCTATCAAGCGTACACTCTAGCTAGCCGTGACTTTGCATGTGCATGCCAACACGTGCGTCTCGACTCGCATGACTACAACATGTCGTAGCTCATTCAGCGTGGAGGATCGCCCTGATATCATAAACGCCACGGGTAGGAACGTCTCACCAAACAAAAGGATCTTCGAAGCACAAATATGGTAGACGCTCCACGACAAGGTATGGACCCCAATTGGATCTTGAAACCGGCCAACACTGTCTGCCCGAAGGCTTCGTCGAATGACGAGCTTTGACTCTCACCTGGCTAAGAGTGGTCACTATAGATGCTGCTACGTGGTGTCACTGGCACATAGTATGGTGCTCCAATTCCTCCTAGCAAATAAGACTAAAGTTAGTTATGTCTTATGAATACGCTGAGCTATTGGGCCCTAATGGTTGCAAATGACTCTCTTGCTGTCGATTCAAAGCTACAGGTTGTTATTTTGGCGCCAACTACATGCATTCCATTCTACGACTCTCACCTCAAGCTCTTGATACGCTCGTACCCAAAATGTGGACATCACTACCCATTCCCCCGATACGACTGCATGCATATCCCATTCGCAACTCGTTTTCCTGCTATCCATTCTACTCGTTATGAGTTTCCCGCCAATTCCTTCCTCCGCCAACTCGCAAATGCCCAATTAATTTGAACCACACGATCCTCCGCGAATCCAACCACAGCACTGAATCCTCCGTATCCAGTTGCATCGATTCAACCCATTCACTCTGATATTTCGATTGTATTGTCCATTTTCCTTTTGAACAAAGCGTTGGAGTATCCAAGCCATACCTAGTCGCCAGTCGTGTCATTTACGTAGAAAATAGTTGTTTTTTTAACAATGCCTCACTTCCAATTTTCTTGGAAGGATTGCAAGTTTGCAACGAGCAAGTTTGCACTTTGGACTCCTCCCAATCGAGACTACTGTTGTAGTGTTGCATCATGAATCCACCAGAAACATTGAAGCAGTTGCTCAGTGCGGACACTTTGCAGTATGTGGATCAGCTTTCCGACAAGGAAAAGTATGGAATTATGAAGCATCTTGACGATGAAGATCACAATTTGGGAGAGTTCGCCATCATGGATCCACCAGAGGCATTGGCGTCAGAGTATGATCTCAGCGCAGATACTTCCCAATGGTTGGACAAGGCTTCCGACGAGGAAAAGTGTGGACTCATGACGTACCTGTGCGATGAAGGTCATCCATTGATTCCAGCAGCCAACTTCTTCGAGGTTTTGGAGCAACGTTTGACTCCTGCTGAAAAGGATGACACTGTGCACTACTTGTCGTCAGTTGAATCGAATCGCGTAGTGTACGCCTTTTTTTACCCACAGGTAACCTTGGAGTGGTTGTGGTACCAGCTCAAGTCACCATCGGCCGATTCTTCTCCCGCACACCTCGCCTGGCTCCATGATTCCATCGAGGAGCATCCATCGAATGTACACGAAATGGACAGTTTCGTCACCAAGGCCCTCTTCCAAGCTGCAAAGGCATCGCGGGCTCCGGGTCCAAAGCAGGACTTCAAGTTGCTGTCCGGTAGAGTCGTTGCTGGGAATAACAATTTCGTCATATCCGCTGCAAGCTCTTTCATTCAAGTGCTTCATCATTCTCTTCAAAAAACGCGAGGCGAGGACATGCTTCTGGAGATGTTTATGTTCACGAGCGACGAGGTTGACGACGATGACGACCTTGGTGGTAGAAAGATCAAAATGACAAAGATTCAGCCTGTGGTGTTACCAATACCCGAATAGAGTCGTCATTCGTGACCAACTAGACTCTACTTATTATAATTCTACGCCCTCCCTCCCCAAGTTTTTACACTTCTCATTCCATTAAACAGTTTGCCTTCCAGCTGAACCAAGAGCACCACCATTGCCAAATCAACCCCGTGTTTTGAAGAGAATGGTGTGTAGACGCGAAAGGTACTCCACAGCTTGGCATGCACAAAAAGGCTCGTCGACTGTGACGACCCAATTGCCTCGCCAGGCCCACAAGGCAGGCGGAGCAACAGGCGGTGTGCGTGACAAGGAGAAGCAGCCAGGAGTGGTACCGTATGTAGTTTCACGTTTCAGGTCGCTCACGAGAAGTCTTGCTTATAATGCCACCGCCTTCGCTTTCTCAAGAACACACGAGGCACTTGTTCCCATCAGCGGGTGGTGGCATCTGACACCACACGGTTAACACCAGCCTCGGCGGCTGCTGGCCTCGAGAAGGACGGAGCCATGCATGCATCTTCAAGGTCGCTCAGGGGTGAGTCGGTCTTGCTTTTCTGCACCGCTTCATGACAATGAGGCACCTGATCCCATCAGCTGCGTCAGCGCAACGGTCGGTATCGAGGCTGATACCAGCGCTCACGGTTTGACGAACGTTGAGGTGGTTTGAAAGGAAGACAATAATATGGAAGAGTAAGCTCTAATGACACGATGAGTGAGTCTGGCCGACAAGGAAATAGAGGAGTAGTGTCTTGCAAGTTAAATCACGGGATCTTGTACTGCTGTTCTCTTATCCCCACCTTTCTGTGAAGTGGAGACACTCACGGGCCTGGTCTTGTTCCGCGTCCTGACACGTACCTTCCATGAAGGAAGGCGAGGCAAAAAGTACCACATTCAACCATTATCAATACAGTTTTTTTACTCTACACGGGTGACTCCGCCTTGCTAATTGTAGCAATCATAAAGTAGTCGTTGTCTCTCAATAGTGTTGTCCCCCGCCAGGCAGCTAGCTAGCTAGCCCAGCTTGGTTTGCTGAAGCTTCACTACTAGTTGCTGGAAGACGAGCAGCCACCTAGCTACTGTAGCCACCTAGCTAGAGAGTGGCTTCCTCGTACTGTGTTCGTGTTGGAAGCGTCTTTTTCGGTGCGAAAAAGTGGCTCCCCATCAATTGCAATCCCAATCACTACTGTACCAGTGCACTTACTTGGCTGCACCTTGAGAGCGGACACGTTGAGTTACTAGTTACTAGCT
>JAVCKV010569708.1:0-10175 GCA_032274145.1 Herpochondria borealis | reverse complement strand
TCTTCTTAATGCATTAAGGAGAGAATTTGAGATACTAGAGATGAAGAATGTGGTACACGCACCCGGATATATGAGCCTTGAAGTGTCAAATGACCTGCCGGCTCGCGCAGTCAAGGAACAAGAGACGTCTGCAACTTGAAACTGGCACAAGAGGTCATTTCGTGGTGAGGTCTCTTTCAGTTTCAATCTGGCATCATGCCCACTATCTCTGGGCTCTCGGTTGCTTCCTGTTCTCTAACTTCTGCAGACCTGTAGTACTTCAACAAATCTTAAAGAAGACATATTCTAACAATGAGTGCCCCTGCCGGTGAAGGATCGACGGAAGCAGGCAATGACCCTCGGGTTGAGGCAAGCACCCACATGGCGATTCGTCATGCAGCAGCTGTCGCGGCTGCGTCCATTGAAAAGAAACTTGCGTCCACGTCGTCGACGTGCGAGACAGTGCACTTGACGCGACATTTAACAGAGCTCCAGCGGTGTTCTCTGCAGTCCGAATTGGGCTTCCTGGATGCATTGATGAGGATGAGCAATGATGACAAGCTGCGCACTTTGTTTTCGCTATTTGATTCGGATGGTTCTGGCTCGGTGGATAGGAATGAACTTGCCCGAAACTTGAAGAAGTTGGATCAGCGCTCCTTCTCCGAGTCTTTGGATGCAGCAATGCTCTCGATTCATGCCTTTGATTCCGACGGTGATGGTCTAATGGACCTCCACGAATTTGCGGACTTTATGCAGGATTTGGTGACGAGCTTGAAATGTACCTTTGAGGATCTGTCTCAGTTTTTGACGCTGCGCGTTGCCTTCTGTGATAGCGGTAGTGCAGTCTTGGACGAAGCCATTGTGGCTCTGGTCCAGGATTCGACCGCGGCGGTGACGTCGGTCGAAGACTTCAACGATGCAGTCGTTGAGGTTCGCATGATGCTTCTGGTGAGTACGAGGATGATGTTTCGAGTCATCAATGAGTGACAGATTCTAATTTGTTCCTTCCTTTCAGTTCCAAATGATGTCCAATGGTGCCGATGTTGTCTCCTTTGAAACGATTGTTAAATCACTGTACCACATTACACAAAAGATGGATGAAATTCCACGAAAGACTCTTCTGATGGTTGCTGACGGTGGAGAGGAGAGAGTCTTGGACTATCCACAATTCTCTGCTCTCCTTCTCAACGTTGTTGCCGCTGGAAGTTTGAACTTTCATGATGTCGCCAACTCCATGACGCTGACGTTCTGCAAGGATGACGTGAGCCGCACCGACTTGACAGATTTGTTTGTGGGCAGTGACAAGTACATGTCAGCGATGGATGCTAGCAGTGCAAACGAGTCTGATGTCATTGATGCACTACAGTATGGACGAATGTCGCGTCTGTTCGATCTCTGGGATATGGACCATTCCGGTGACTTGGACTTTACTGAAGTTGTTCTCGGATTGAGTAAGTTACACGGCCTTACGTTGATGACAAGCTTCGTCAGGAATCTAACACTGCGTTTTGTGTCCTGCAGGAAAGTTCCACGAGGCGAAGTCTGTAGATGAAACATTGGAGGAAAGTATGCAGGCTATCAGCTCATTCGACGACAATAACGATGGCAAGCTCTCACGTGAGGAGTTTGCCAAGATGGTCATCACTTTTGCTAAATCAGCTAACGTTTCTCCCCATGAACTCATTGACTTCATGGTGGTCACCTCGGCAGTCAAGGACAATAGTACAGTCGAGAAAGCTTACATCAAGTCAGTCAAGACTCGAACAACCGAAGAAAACGACCCAGATAGTCAAGAGAACAAGCAACAACAATCTTCCCTTGGTGGTCTCTGGAAAAACATTAGAAATAACTGAGAGGTACCTGTGAATACATAGATGGAAAGAGCTGAAATCAAGCCGGTTAATTAGTTTTCAGAGTCTTGGCCTTCTTCTTTTTCTTGGCCTTCTTCTTTCCTATCTTCTTGGCTTGTGTCACTAGTGCTCTGGCCTTCTCGACAGCGGAAGCGTCCAACTCAATCTCATGTGATTCATCAAAGTCTTTTCGCTTTGAACCTCTTTTACCCTCCTCCGTTTTGGGTTTTTCATCTGGCACCTCCTCACTGTCCGCAGAGTGATCGCTTCCCTCGTCGATCTCCTCGTCCATCCCAGCGTTGCTTGTCCAAGCAGCCAAGCACGTTACCCTGGCACCAGAGCCTAGCTGTACACTGGCGACAATATCCACAGCAAGCTCCATGGAAGCATCATCGTCATCATCCGAGCTATCGGACTGGTTGTCGTTGTCATCACCGCCGTCTTCGTTATCCGAGCTCTCGGGCTTCTTTTCGTCATCGCTATCAACTGGATCTTCACCCATCATCATGTCAATGGCTCCTATCAGATTCATCACGCTCACAACACCAGCGCTATTGGATGTAACCACATGGTAGCCATAGTCAATGGCCTGTATGCACTTGAAGCGTTCCTGACCAGCTACCACGTGGTTGACAGGTTCAATAGCTAGGAATGCGCGTCTAGTGCTCTCGTCTTCGTCTACACCCGACACTGAGAGTACTGGTAGAGATCCATCATTGCAAGCTGCAGCAACAAACATCCCCTCTTCACCTTCCATGATTGTCACTTGGTTGACACGACTTGGCAACTCGACATCCAACAAGTCCTTACCACTCCCAACATCTTTTACAGTAATGTGACTACCGTAGGCCCACGCATAAGCAGTCCCTTCTTTATTCCATACAAGGCTCACAACTGGATCAAAATACGATTTTCCTCCTCTCGTCGATGTGGGCTTCAGTTTGTTAGCATAGGCGAGTCGACCCTTGGTCAAATCCCAGCATTTCAACTTTCCATCGGATTGACCACCTGTGAGAGCTAACTTTCCCGATGGGTGAACTCCAAGAGCCGACACTCCTCCCTCATGACCTGCCAGCACATGCTGCAACGACCAATCGCGCTTCTTGTACAGCGCCACCTTGCCCCCCGCAAAACCCACAATGCAATGTGTCGAGGGTGCTTTGTTGGGGGGAGCGAAGGAGGAACAGACAGGAGTACCAAAGTCTGCAGGTGTCCTCACTTCACCGGACGAGTTTAACCGTTTTACCCAATCATGGGTCTTGAGGTACTCATCGTATCCACAGGAAAGCAATGTTCCAGGATCTTCCAACGACGGACTTGCCGCCATGGAGAGCGAACGCAGGGAGCCTTGGTGGACAGCCGTGGCCAACGTCAGCTTCAGTTCTCCATCTGGTTGTGCCTCCCATCCTCCCAAGACACCGTCGTAAGTTCCAACGACTATCACTAAACGGGGTGGCAGCGACATGGTGATGTGTCTGACAAAATGTGAGAAAGGCATGGTCTAGGTCAGTTTTGGTTGGCTGGCATCGATAATAGTCTGTCTGTTATCCGTCCGCATTCCGTGATAGCGCAACGCACCTGCCCGCTATCCTGAAAGACGAGCGGGGCGAACGAGCCTTTAGACTACAGTTGGATGAATTCTTTATGGAATAAGGACCACCACTTTGCATCTATAGTGCAGCAGCTAATACAGTACATCTATGCGAGATTTCTTTGTCCGTGTACGTGTATCCACATACTGTACAGTATCTACGGAGTCTTTTGCAACGAGAAGACGGTGTAATGTAGAGGCTTTTCTTAGTACAGGGTTGGGAATCTTAAAGCAGTGAGTGCTCTCAGCCCACGGCAGCTATCTAGACGACTTCTTCGCAGCGAGGGGATCTCCCTTGAATAGTCTTCCATGTGTCGAGAAGCGAAAGCGCACGCCGTAACGAAATTCGATTGGATCAGCTCTCCACGTTTTTTCTGCAGAAACTACTCGATTTTCTGAAATTTTTAGTCGTGCAGCCACCGAAATATGTCTGAATATCGGCACGAATCGTGAAAAGTGGATAAATCCCACCTCCCACACACACGGCAAGACTCACTGAACAACATGCTTCTTCAGCAAACACTTCACGGCACAAATTACAAGCAAAGCCAAGGAAAACGCATTCGACAAACAACACTTTCACGATGGGATCCGACCAATCTGCCGCCGGCGTTTCGCGAGAATCTGCCTCAACTCGTGTCCACCCACTCAACAATGATCAAGAAGAGGGAGATGACAATTCAGCTGGCCCTGACCACGATTCTCCTGTCAAGCTCCTAATGCAGGACAAGGCATTCAATTCACGGAGCGGTCAATACAGTATTCAAACACTATCTATGCAACCACGATTTTCTGGGGGCATTGATATGAAGCACAGGACACTGTTACTGGATCGCGATGGCAGCATGGTTTTGAGAGATGCCAAGCGTGAGCCGCTCGCCCTCTGCCAGCTTCAGCAAAGGTTCCTCAAGTCCGAACAGATCTTTCGGATTTACAGTTTCACCCCTGTTGTACAACCCAACCAAAAGCCAAGTAGAAAACGCCACGAGCGACGTGCGCTGTACAAATGGGCCGAAATCAAAAAGTCAAACGAGGCCCACGCTCAATACACGCTGCGCATTTGGGATGGCCATGCATATGTGCCAACAAGTGAAGGCGACAGCAGCTGCGACTCAAGTGACCACGGTGAAACCAAGCAACAACAAACCAATTTCGAGTTTTTCAGAGGACACGTATGGAGAACTCTCAGCGCGCCGCAGGGCGTGGACCCATGTCTCGTTATTTGTTTCGACACCATTGTCGCTGAAATGGGAGCGAAGAACAGACAATAGCATAACACGATAACCTCCTAGTACTATGCACCACAAAGCTCTCGCAGAAAGATGCTGCGCTACTTATGCTGTTATTTCAAGCTGGAGGAGAAGCGGGTAGTACGACTCTTTCACTACTCGGGATACACAATGGCCTTCCAATCGTCCAATTCAATTCCATCAAACTTTCGAGCCATCAGGCAGCCCTCCTTACGTGCTTCCGCGACCACAGCCTTCAACTCTTTAGCTGTCGCAAACGTTGCTGGGTTCTTGGGCCCCATGCTCCAATCAGCGTAGGTGATGCGCTTCTTCTCGAGTTGTCCATCATCAATACCCAACAGCGCCAACGACGTCGGAAAGTACAACTCGTCGCTAGCATTGCAGTCGGCAAAGCATTCCCAAAAATTACCAGGAAGAAGGTTCAGAATGGCCTCTACATGTGCTCGAGACAGCATCATCCACTGATCTGCCTTGCGCTTGAGAGGTACAAGGGAATGCATCTTGTCAAACTGAAGCTGACGCGAGAAACCATTGTTGGGTGTGTCACGACTATTCACAATAGAGTGAGGCGAGTTGAGATGTTCTTCCGTCAACGATGCCACCGGGAGGCACGTCTCACTGATGAACAAAACCTTATCCACCTTGGGGAGAGCTTCGCCCTCTGCATTGCTAAAGCCGAAGCGATTGGTCGAGAATCTCGGGTCCTTCATGTCACCATCAGTGCCAACCTTGCAACTTTCATAGCAAAGATCCAACATGGCTCGCGTGATTTCAATAGAACCCCACTGAGGACGCCTAGTGTGATAGATGGGAGGTGCAAAGTCATTGCCTCGTCCAATGCGAGGTGGGTCCGTCATCAACCTCTGCAGCAACCATTCGGAACGGACTTTGGAGGGGTCCTTCGCGTGACATATCAACGAGATGGTGATATTTTGACGTTGTGCCCACTCTTTCCATATAGCTTCAAACGGAAGTTCATCGATAGTGATAGCCAAGAGACACAAGTGGGTGCAAGGTGGCGGAGCCTCTGCTGGAGGCTGATACTTTGGAAGTGTGTCGACAGCTCTCTTTAGGTTGTTCCACTTGGGGCTACGGTAGGGACCATCTACACGCTGACGCTTATTCTGATGGTGGTGATGCGGCGGCGAGCGACCATAGTAGGAATTGTCCCGTGGTCTTCCTCGCCCCCCATGATGTCTGCGACGATCATCATGGTACCGTGGTGGACCTTGATTGTTGTACCTCCCACCGCCGCCACGATTCGGAGAGTTTCCCGGACGATAATTCCTTCCTTGATCGTTGTTGTTGTTGCTGTTGTTATCACCACGACTCTTTGCAGCGCTCGCTGTCTTCTGGAGGTTGGCAAGTTGCGACGAGAAGTCCATCGTCGTGTTGTGATGGGAGTGATGCTGGCTTTTTGCGCAATTGGGTGGAAACAGACAGTGAAATGCACATAGAATGGAAACGGGAGTTCTTTTATTGTAACTCTATGGCCAAACGTACTAAAATTACTTTACTTGAATTTCGACTGACTCCCTCACTCGACACTGGGGACTCGGAATGCGCGCGAGTGCGCGATCAGGAAAAGCTAGCTATAGAAGGTCCCAAGCGAGCCGAAGCACAGCCATGTACGCACGCGTAGGGATCGGTTCCTCCTAACATCCAAGGTAAATTTTCAATCCCAATGTTCTGTTGCAGACTTGTTCGTGGAAGAAGAATTGTCCTCATGATGGTGGCCCTCTGGTCAAGCGATGATTCGTCTCTTTTTATGCGCTGCGCTCGCAGCATCGCAGCCATCACCAGCACTTAGCTTCATCTTTTATAGACACTCTTAAACACCCTTCAACACCATTGTGTGTACCAGTCAGATGGCTGTCCTGTCGTACGAACCTCACTTGTGACAACTGCATTTGATCATGGCTCATTCGTGGACGGTGTCACGATGATCATGATAACATCGTAGGCAAATGTTTGTTGCTCTTTTCGCTGATCGGGTTCACGCTGTCACACTGGTGATAGTGGTGACGTGCCACCATGGTTGGTTGATTGCGCGAAGGATGCACCTTAGCGTGGGGCTGATCGTGCCGTGGGACTCAGCTTGTTTGGTTGCGCGAAACATGTACCTTACAGTAGCGTGGGGTAGAGCGTGGTCGTGGGACTATCACGATGGCACCAAGATCCTCCACTTGATGCGGCACAAATATCTCTCACAATTTTAACTTGGACTGAACTGCATCAACATAACATTATCATGTTCATCACCAAGTTTATCCTCGTCTTGATCCTCGCCATTGCTACCAAGTTTGCTTCGGCATCCAGCAATGATGACGACCATCTCATTTGCAATGTCCATGTCAGGGTTGCCAATATGAGAGGCCACGTGAGTCAGGAACAGATCACATACATGTGCGAGACGTTACCAGAACAAGATCCTTCCCAGCGTCGTGGCATGATGTATCCTCTTGCACTTTCTGAAGACTTTGTGGATCAACACCCAGAGTTGCGTGAAGGCAATGTGGTGATCAACATCCCAGGCGGAAAGGTTGCCAACAACTCTACCATTGAGTACGATGCAAATGCACAAATTGGCACCGTGGAGTCTTCGGATCGTCGCAGCCTCAAGTCGGACTTTGCGTTTACCTTGCCTGCGAAGAAAGGTATCAACTCCGTACTTGTCGTCCGTGTGACATCTTCCGACAGTGAGGCGTCGCTTTCCAGCGAGCAAATGAGTGCTAGAGTGTTTGGCATTGGTGGGACGGCACCGCAAGCCAATCTTGTTACGCAGCACAAGGCATGTTCCTTTGGAAAGCTTCAGATGGAACCACTTGAAGGACCTGACGTTGTGAATGGTGTCGTGGAGATGTTCCTCCCACGCAACACAACCCAAGAGCCTCTCGATGCGTACCAGAACGATTTGATTGATCTATCACAGCAGTACGACCACGTGGATCACATCATGTTCTGCCTTCCAAAAGGTGCCAACATCGACGGTGAGAGCTTTGTGGCTGTTGCATTCCAGCATGGTAGTGCATCTTTCTACAATGACGTAGAGTGTGATCAACTGGCGACGTATATGCATGAGCTTGGCCACAACCTTGGGCTGCACCGTTCGGGTGATCGTACGGAACATGGGAATGAGTATGGCTCCTTTGGCTCTCCGGGTGTCGGAAGCCCTGTCACGTGCTACAACGCTTTCAACTACTGGTAACCCACATCACCTCTTTGCTGGACCATACGACAACAATTACTACAACAGTACACTTTCAGCTTGATAAGGATGTTGAGACGCAAGATGGAGAGGGCACTGATCTTTCAATAATTGACATTGCCAGTACATGCTTTTAAAGGAGCGAGCTGTGCACATTACTTGTATCAAGAATTTCGACTAGTAGAAGAAGAGGAAAAAGAGTCATAGCAAACCCTGTATTCTATATCACTTACAGACGAATCACGTCCTTGCTTGTTGCTACAAGAGTTATCTGTCAGACAAGCGCAATCATTCTCGTTAATCCCCACAACCGTATCCCTCCTCGTCCTATTCTTCCTCTTCCTTCTTCTTCTTCTCCTCCTCAGAGGCGTTATTTCTCTACCCATTGGGGGACCTGTTGACCACCACCGCCATCGTTGCCGGAAGCGCTGCCCTTGGTTACGGCAAAGCGGTTGAAGAAGTCCCTGAAGTATCCGACAGAACTTCCACGGCTGTCAGTGAGGAGTTGTGTCGTCCCGTTGCCAGAACTGTTGTCTCGCGGATTCTCACCATGACCCTGTGGCTTGTTATCCGCGAGAAAGAACGAGTCTCCTAAGGAGTTAGCATGCACAACAGGCGCCGGGTTCCCGGTGAACACAGTGGCACTTGGCATCGAGTTTTGCGGCTTCTCATTCGGTCCTTTCTGGTGCGATTCTTTCAAAATACCCTTCACTTCCTTCAAAGCATCTTCGTGATTCTCGAGCTTACCCTTCACTTCTTCGTGATTCTTCTCGAGCTCATTCATGATCCAGCACACGCAGCAAACATACTTGAAAACTCTCTGCGAGCAGGTCATCGTCATTGTTGCTGTGCTATTTTTTGTGGATGTGGTTTCAGTTTTCAAAATGGCGCCAAAAGTCTGAGCAGAGCGCGCGGTGGTTTCTGACCAAGAATCCAAATCAGTGATATCATCTTCATCGCCATCCCAATTGATGGCATTTTCCTTCTTGTCGTCTGCAATCTTCATTGTTTCTGTTTTCCCACTTGCTTGGGTTATGAATCGTCCGCGCGTCAATTCTCCTCCTCTTCCACGCCAAGCCAGCAAGTCTTCCACGCTGGAGGTGCGCGCCACATCGAAGTCATTCCGGCCAACCCTCTTTGAGAGAGTACATAGTCAAGTGTTTGGTTGCTAGGAGTATTTGTGGAGTTGATAGGAAACACATATTATCTTCTGCAAACACAGCCATAATCACTAAACAAGAACTGATAATAGGAGTAAGCAATATTATCAATTAGCGTCAAGACTATAGTAATCTAAGAGTGCATGGCTAGAGTACATGTTCAGTGTGCAAGTCTCCGGTGAAGTGGGACAGTGCACTAGATCTTCTGAACTAGGTAAACCCTGTAATTAGTAGTGCACGAGTAGCATCGTCTCTCGACAAACGACACACCAACACGCAGTGCACGTTTCGGCATTGTCGTACAATTCAAACTCGTATGATGAAGACCGTACAAAAGAAGTGAGTTATTGCGGACCGTCGGCATCCAGATTTCTGCTCACCTGCTGGGAGTGGCAACTGTGGGCTGATCATTGCGACAGAACACACATTTGGATTGAACACGGTAACGGGAGGTCTGGAAGAAGGTAACTGAAGGCTGACATCAATAGTAGGGAGAAGTGGGTCTGATTCAAAGGCATTCGGCGTGAAGCTAGTGTGCCATACGACGTGCCAGCTTGTTTGGTTGCGCGAAGGATGCACCTTAGCGTGGGGTTCATCGTGCCGTGGTCGTGGGACTCCCACGATGGCACCAAGATTCACTCGCTCTATTCGCTGATCAGGGTCACGCTGTCACACTGGTGATAATGGTGCCATACGACGTGTCAGCTTGTTTGGTTGTGCGAAACATGCACCTTATCGTGCGGTAGACCGTGGTCGTGGGACTACCACGATGGCACCAAGATCCACTTGATGCGGCACAAATATCTCTCACAATTTTAACTTGGATTGAACTATCACAATATAATTCTATATCATGTTCATCACCAAGTTTATCCTCGTTTTGATCCTCACCATTGCTACCATGTTTGCTTCGGCATCCAGCAATGATGACGACCACCTCATTTGCAATGTCCTTGTCAGGGTTGCCAATATGAGAGGCCATGCGAGCCAGGAACAGATCACATACATGTGCGAGACGTTACCAGAACAAGATCCTTCCCAGCGTCGTGGCATGATGTACCCTCTTGCACTTTCTGAAGACTTTGTGGATCAACACCCAGAGTTGCGTGAAGGCAATGTGGTGATCAACATCCCAGG
>JAVCKV010569697.1:0-10176 GCA_032274145.1 Herpochondria borealis | reverse complement strand
GTATATTTAGGTCTCTCTGAAATAGATTTGAAGATTTTAATTGCCTAGTTCATTATGGGGAACTATGTATGCGATGATGGCAATAATGAACCGATTTGCTAGGTTGAACTGAACAATGAAACTAAAATTATGACTGTAGAATTGACATCAGCTGAAGAGGCTAATAGATTCGCTAAGGCCAAAAATATACATATTTTAGGTGTCAATTGCAAGCTTACGAGAGTCGGAGAGTCCATGTATGGCGAAACATTGAATTTGGCTACTAGACTCGAAGATGCAAATGTAAGTTTTCCATAATTTTAAAATTTCTTTTCTAAAAAATTTTCATTTAAAATCTAACTTCGTTATTAGACCGAAGCACAAGCATTGGCTGTTGCACATTAGACTCTCGATCAATTTACTGAAAATGGAGTCTTAAGTTTGAAAGATAGAGAAGCCAAACTCAATCTCGAAAGTAAGTTTTACCATTCCCAAAGTTCAAAAAATATTTAACCATTTATAGCGCCATTGACAAGTTTCATCAAATTTTAGAAGCTCGTAGAAGTCGAACAAGCTAAGATGTACACAACAAGAGAATTCAACAAACTTGTTGACGACATCAAAAAGGAATGTACAGAGTTTGCGACTCTCAAAGCTTGCTTTATCATCAAACCTTTGAATACAGTAATTGGAGCAGAAGTTGGTGCAATGTTTGTTGAATGTGAAAATGAGGAAGATTCCCTCAAGGTTTTGGAAGGCATGTCTGGTAAAACTTATCAAGGAAGAAGATTCAACATGATTTGTATCCCAGAGTGGACTTATAAGAACCACTTTTCTCCACTAAATATTGAAATCAAGCCATAAACCTTAACTTAAACATCTTAAAATCTTCTTAAATTTATTAGAAAATAATTTGAGTAATTTGAAAAAGTAATTTAGCAAGATTATTTATTTTTATGAATTTTTTAATTGACATTATATGCATCATGTCAGTTAATATTTAGTATGGTCAATTATGCTTAGAAGTAGATACTCATAGAAGTTTTCTTTCTTGGCTTCTTCTTTTCTTTTTCATATTCTGGATTTTTCTTGACGATCACGAAATTTTCCAAAACGATGTTTGCGCAAGGAACGAATTCTTCTTCAGCGAGTTCAGCTCTTTCACCATATTGTAAGACAACTGGAGACTTGTGTGTTTGGAAACCGGTGATAGATCTTGGATTACCGACTAATGTGACTGTATCAATTCCTTGACCGACTCTGATATTGAGTGGGAAGTCATTCAAATTTTCATCAAGCTAAGGAAAAGTTAGAAATAGTTTTTAGATTAGTGAAACTTACTGTGAAGGTCATACGTGGATAGATGGAGCAGACCAAGTAGTAGAAGACGAAGTTGTACTTTCCTACAAGGATATTTTCACAATCAAGCATGGAGTTAGCTGTAATGAAAAGACCAGCCATAGCAACCTTGGAGTACAAGAAACCATCACTGTAGAATGGACTAGCAGAAATGAGTCCCTTGGCAGCGTTGACAAGACCTTGGGCAATTCTAACCAAGAACATGTGTCCTGGATCCTTATTATAGTAACTGGCGAGAGATCTGAGGATTCCTGAGACTCTAATTGAAAGTTAGGACATTTGTGATAGGTAAATTTTAATACTTACCTGGCGTTATTTGTTCCCATGGAAATGAGACCGAGTCCCATGATTGCTCTTCTACTCATTTCAGAGTCTTCATCATAAGCCAACTTAGACAATAAGTCTGTGTCTTGAATATTTGGATTGGAGATATTCATCATGGCGATAGCAATTGGGATAGCTCTAATAGAGAGTTAAATAAGTTTCTTAAAAATTTTCTTACCTTTTAACTGGAAGTTCGCAGTATTGGAGAATATGTTGCATGGATCTATTAACCATTTGAGTACCAGTAGTTTCAGACATGGCAATCATGGCGATACCGATGACAGCCATAGATTGTGGTAAACATTTTTGTTCATCAGTTTCATGTGGAGTAACGAGCTTCAAGAATTCTTGAATTTTCAAAACATTTCCTGATCCAATGTAAGCACAGGCTTGAACACAAACTTGAGCGTATTTAGCGATTGGGTGATCGATAGCTTCCAAAGTTTCACAGGCAGCTTCACACTTTTCTTGTTGTCCAAGATAGGTCAAAGCAAGACCAACAGCGAAATATTTACTGACAGTCATATCCAATTCCTATTCACTTCTTGACATGAGAGAAGTCAAAATTGTGTTGACAACTTCTTCATCACATTTAGAAACGAAGATCAAACCGAGGGACAAAGCAGCGAAAGCAGCTGTTTCACATCCAACAGATTCATCAAGAACAATTGGACACAATGATTCAAGGAAATCTTCTCTAGCTGTACCAGCGTAAGCGATACCGAGTCCAACACTTGCTCCTAATTTAACTGTGTTATCCTTAGATTCAAGGAATTCTTCTAGTAAAGCCTTAGCTTGGTCAAGTTCATTCCAAATTCCTGAGTTGGCAATTCCCAAACCCATACAGGCACCAGCCTTGGCGTACCCATCTTTAGTATCAAGGTAATCACCAATTTGTTCTTCACATCCATCGACATCCCACAAATAGATCATACCAAGGGAAGCGGTGGCAGCCATAATTCCTTCTTTTTTAACATTGGCAATCCAAGGTTCTTCACCTTGCATCAAAGAATCTTTTCCGGTTCCGAGATTGACAAAAGCATTGACATAAGTGTCAGCAAGATTGGCTTGAGCACTTGTCAATTTTCCATCGATATCTCCTTCTTCAAATTGAGCTTTGTAAATTTCTTCAGGTTTCTTTGGTTCGGTAACATCCAAATCGACACATAATTTTTTAAAGTATTCTGAGACCATAGTGTTACTCATCAAAGCAGTTAATTCATCATCATCAGTTTCAACAACTTGTCTTTGTCTACCTAACTAGAAAGCCAATTGTTTTTTAACAAGAGGGTCTTCACAGGCGTTGAAAGCGGCGTCGATCAATTCTTTTTCATCTAATTTCAAAGCGGCTCTCAAGGCATATGGATATTCCTTAACTTGCATACTGATTTCATATGCTGTTCTAAGAGTATTAATGGTGCGGACATTGGCATCCCAAAACGACAAGCTTCTATAAGGAAGATTGTGTTTCTTGCAAAGCTCCACAACAATTGGGGATATCTTCCTCAATTGGCATCTGGGCATCCTTGGAAACAAATGATGTTCAATTTGGAAATTTAATCCACCTACAAACCAAGAAAAGAACGTGCTATCATTAGCAAAATTACAAGTCGTTTTTAATTGGTGAATTGCCCAATTATTTTCTACTGATCCTTTCTCATCTGTTTTGAAAAAGTTAGTTTCTTGAATAACATGCGCAGGTTGAAAAATCAAAGCCAAGATTATTCCACAGATAAAGTGCATCAAGAAAAATCCAACTAAGATTTGTGTCCAAGGTAATGGAATGAGCATTAATGGTAAAACTAATGTTATAATAACATACCAAGTTTTATGAAAAAGAACTTGCATCATCGCACCTCCGAAAGTTACCCCTTGAGCTTCCAACAAATCCTTTTCTCTATACCTTACTAATAGTTGAAAGTCTTTTACCAAAAACCAATAGATGGTCATCAAGCCATAAAGAAATGGCGCATAGAATAATTGAAATCTAAAAAATGGTTTACGTTCCTGATTAGGAGAAAACCGCATAACTCCTTTATCAATATCTTCATCGTGGTCGTGAATATTGGTAAAAGAATGATGTAAAACGTTATGTTGGATTTTCCAATTGACATGATATCCACCAACGAAGTTGATGACAAAACCAACAATGTTATTGGTTGTTTTATTATTGGAATAAGATCCATGATTGGCATCATGCATCACAGATAATCCAATTCCTGACATCCCAAGTCCCATCACTGCCCAAGTAACAGTCACCCATAAATAGGTCGTGACAACTCCAGTTAGTAACATTACAAGTGGAATGAAATATAAAGCCAGCATGAATGCTGTTTTTAATTTCATATTCAGATTAGCATGTTTTGAGATGTTTTTGTCTTTAAAGTATTGATTGACCCTTTTGTTTAATACTCTATAAAATTCTGGTCTGTCGTTGATTTTAAACTTTACTCCTTGTCGAGCCATAGTATCTGTAGATTTTGAAAAATGATATTGCTTAAGTTTTGTTTAATAACGTAATCTAGTCAATTTCAGTTGGATTATTAGGAATTGTAATTTATTCTTCCCCTCGATTTTTGTTTATCTACAACTGCTATCGTAGGTTTAGAAATTGAGTTTGGTCATTAATAATGACCATTGATTTATAACACTTTTACCAAGTCAATAGTTTTGATTATGAGATACTTAAATCTACACGATGGGTTTATAGTTTGGATTACTTTGGTTAAATTGAATTTTCGCCAAAAATACAGCAGCCATGATATCTACTCTTCGCTTGGCATCATCTGCTTTTGCACCTAGAAAGTTTTTATCAATAGTAGCTTTAAATAATTCTACCCATCTATCGAAATGTGTTTTATCTACAGGCAAGCCAAAATGAGCAGCACCGGGATTCCCTTTGTATCCTCCTGCTTGATTCAATAAAATGGTACTCCAAAAACCATACATTTTATCTAAATGAACTTGCCAATTATCATTTTCAATTTTCAATGCGAAAACAGGTGCTAGTAATTCATCTGTTTGTATCTTTCCGTAAAATTCATTGACAAATAACTTGATGTCGTCTATATCTTCGATGTCTTTCATTTTTTAATTTATTTGTAACGTAAATGTAGCGGTTGGCTTTAGCCGACCCGTAAAAGAGTAAAGTTAGTTTCTTTGAAAATAACTCGGGTCTAAAGCCAACCGCTACATTTACGAAATAGTTAATTTATTTTTTCGTAAAATAGGTTTTTTTGAAACAGATTAAATCATTTTAGAGTAAACAATTCATGCCTTCCAAAAATTATCAACGTGTTTTTCTATTGTTGCAAATTGCTACCGCTTGTGTCTTTCTAGGACGAGCATGGCAACATATCGTTTGGGATGCACCTTACCGTACCTTACTTTGGGATGAAGGTTGGATGAGTGGAATCCTCCCGATTTTTTCCTCCATGGCTTACGAAGATTTTATTACCAATATAGATATTGATGATCAGATACAGAATGGTATCAAAGGGATAGGTTGGTTTTATGTGGTGTGTGCTTTAGTTGCTGTTTTTATAAAAAAAACACCTAAGTGGACGACTTATATATTATACCTAGGAAGTGTAAGTTTGATGTTGTTAGCCTTTTTATATTGTAAAGAGAAGTTCTTTCAATGGGGACAATTCTGGGAATATAGTTTGCAATTTGGAGCGCCTTTATTTTTACTTTTTTTATATCAAAAAAATAAAATAACCAAAGGGATTATCTTTTGGATGAAGTTAGCTGTTGCCATAACTTTTATTTCACATGGACTTTATGCTTTAAATTATTATCCACGTCCAGGACATTTTGTAGATATGACCATCAATATTTTAGGAGTAGGAGAGGAGACTGCTTATCAGTTTTTAAATGTAGCAGGAGTGTTAGATTTCGTTGTTGCTATTGCTCTTTTTTTGCCTAAAAAAATTAGTAAACTTGCTTTGGTATATATCGTGTTATGGGGATTGGCTACTACGTTCGCTCGAATATGGGGACACTTTTATATTGATATGATTGGAGATACGTTATCGCAGTGGGTGCATGAAAGTGTTTATAGGTTCCCTCATTTTTTAATTCCGTTAGCAGTTTTATTCTCGGTAGATTCCACGGAAGAAGAAGTTTAAATAAGCCAATCGCTTAAAATTTTGCATAGCTAAATAAATGGGTAAATTTGATGGTCAAGCGTACGTGGGAATATATATTCCCACCTACTCTTGATCATCAAATTGATGAAAACAATTCATTTACATTTAAATATCAAAGACAGATTGAAATATTTCATAATTTTTATTTATATTTATCAACAATATAAACACATAGCAATTATGAAAACCTACACGCCACTATTTCTTCTATTATTCCTTCTTTTTTCGCGGAGTATAAAAGCTCAGGATTCCTCTCCTAAATTTTCTATTGAGACAGATAGGACGACCTTTTGGACTTTAAGAATTAATTTCGAAAAAGTGATAACTTCCATTCCACATGGTTTTAAAAATAGTCATGACTCCTTGTGGCTCAAAGAGGATTTTTTTATTCATCAACCTAAAATTGATTTTAAGGATAACCAAGTTTGGTATGATGAAGTCTATTTGCCTACCTATACTTCATGGAAGTATTTTGAGATTTTAGGAGAAGAATTAAAGGGTGGTTACTTAGGGACATTTAGTTTTATTCAACAAGAAAATCATAATTATAAAACCAACCCTTCTACTTTTGAATATGAAGCTGGTAAGGCAGACTCAAATTTGAAATTCAATGAACAATTGAAAAATGAAATCTTAGATGAAAGTTTTTTACCTGATTATTTAGTAGCAGGACATCCGCAATTAGCAGACAAAAATGTTATTACGCCAAATTCCAATTATAAAGGTTTGAGTGGTTTAGGAGCGACTTCTTTATCTGGTGTTTTTTTATTGGATTCAAGAACTATGATAGGGGCAAGAGTAGGATATAAATGGATTTTAGCTAAAAGATGGTTGATAGAACCTTCCTTAAATTATTTAATAATGTGGAATTATTATCCGTTTCCATTTTTACCACCATTATCAAGTTTAGAAATTCCTATTCCCTATTTATACAAAATTTCTGCCTTTTTGCCAGGAGGGAATTTTGTGAATTTACGTTTAGGGTATTGTCTTTTTTGAAATTTAAATTGGCTTTATTCTTCAAGGTTTTTACAAAAATAGAGAGAGCCATTTCAAAATTGAAACAGCTCTTTTTTTTCGTGTGTTGTAATAATAGGGTGTTGAATAAATAAAACTCTAAAATTTCTAAAGTATTTTATTGAGCAAGAATTTCAGACATTCGAATCAAATCTTGATCAGGAATTTTTGATAAGTTGATAGCATCTTCGAATGGCGTATACACAATTTTTTGATTGATGATACCTGCCATTACATTTTTTTCTCCTTTAATCAATCCTTCTACTGCGGCAAATCCCATTTGACTGGCTAATAATCTATCCATCGCACTTGGTGCGCCACCTCTTTGTAAGTGTCCTATGATGGCAACTTTTGCATCGTAAAAATCAAATTTCTCCGTGACCAATTTTGCCAACTCTGTAGCGCCACCATTTTGATTTCCTTCTGCCACAATAACCAAACTAAATAGTTTTTTACGCTTAGCACCTTTTTGTAAAGTAAGGATTAAGTCATCGATGCTAATCTCTGTTTCTGGAATCATAGCGCAAGCAGCACCACTCCCGATAGCTGTTTTTAAAGCAATAAAACCAGCATGTCTTCCCATCACTTCTACAAAGAAAAGTCGATTATGCGAGTCAGCCGTATCTCGTATTCTATCCACGGCTTCTACAGCTGTATTTACGGCTGTATCAAATCCAATGGTATAATCTGTTCCATAAAGGTCATTATCAATAGTACCGGGAACACCAATAAAAGGAATTCCATATTCTTTTGAAAAAATATCAGCACCAGTGAAAGTTCCATTACCACCTATAGCAATACATCCATCAATATCATTTGCCAGCAATGATTCGTGTGCAGCTTTTCTTCCTTCAGGTGTTCTGAAATCTTCACTCCTTGCCGTTTTTAAAATAGTACCTCCACGGTGGATAATATTTCCAACATCTTTGGTTTCCAACCTTTTTATATTTCCATCAATCATTCCTTGGTACCCACGAAAAATACCATAGATGTGTAAATCATGGTAAGTGGCAGTTCTAACGACGGCTCTAACTGCGGCATTCATACCGGGAGCATCACCTCCTGATGTAAATACAGCTATTCGTTTAATATTTTTGTTCATATTATTTTTAGCCTTTGATTTGGGCCTTGTGAAATTCGACTAGATTATCAATCGGTTTTTTAACGACTTGACCTAAAGTCAAGTTTTTCATATCAAGCACAAGTTTAAGAATATCTTTGAAATAATAAGCTACCGATCCAACAAAATGTATCGGTAAAGTAGAATGTCCTTCATATTTTTGAACATGCCTAGCGATGAACTCTTCAAAACATTCATAAACCAATTGCTGAATATACAATTGATCTTTATTTTGAGAAATGAATTTAGCAAAAGATGCTAAATATACATTAGGAGTAGGAGAGTCATAAATCTTGTTTAAAATCCCTCTTTTTCCGTCAGGACAAAATTCCTCAAATAATGGAATTAATTCTTTGGGCATCTCCCGATAAAAGTATCCTCTTAACAATGACTTTCCGATATGCATTCCACTTCCTTCATCTCCTACGAATGAACCCATATTGGTCACATTATCAATTACTTGTTCACCATCATATAAACAAGAATTTGAACCTGTTCCTAATATACAAGCAATACCACTTTCCGTTCCACAAAGCGCTCTAGCTGAAGCCAGTAAATCGTGGTTGACGTGAATCTCCGCATTAGGAAAAAGGTTTTCGAGTGCTTTGGCTACAATACCACATCTATAGGCATCAGAGCAACCTGCTCCGTAGTAAAAGACCTCTTTGGCTTCTTCTTTTTTCAATTGACCATTAAACTCTTTTCTTAGAGTCGTTTCAATAGTCTCCGAATTTTGGAAAAAAGGATTAAAACCTCTAGTCGATTGAGACTGAACTTCTCCACTAGGAGTAATAATTTTCCAATCTGCTTTTGTTGAACCGCTATCTGCAATTAATATCATGAGTGCTATTATTTTATACAACCAAAGGTAGTGTAAAATTTACACTAAGTTAAAGTTGTTTCTTTTATTTTTCTACGAAATCTATCCTAAAAAGTCGGTGAATTTGTAAGAAAGTAATTAAACCTATCATTTTTAATACAAAAAGTTTTAAATAAACTTGTAATTTAAAAACAAATTGTTTTATTTTGTTATCCCTCTTCATGGAAAAGGATTTGAGTGAAAGGAAGTATAGACCGTTTTTAGACAAAACATTTTACAGATGACAGTTCTTCTACTTTTAGTCCTTCCTCTACCAAAAAGATATTTAAACTAATTTCCGAATCTTACAAACACTTTTGAAAAATGAATTTAAGATTACCAAAAATCAGAAGTCTGCTCTACCGACTCAGTCAATACAAATTAAGTCAATATAAAATCCCTGATTTTGTAAAAGACAATTGGCTAAAGATAGTTATTATCATTTTTGCTTTATTTATTTTATTAAAAAAAGACATCAGCTTTAATTTTGATCTGCGAGCTTCAGGAGGGCAAGCTTATGCTAAACCCAATTATGAAACCATGAATGCTGCTTATGCACCATTGGTTTCTAACAATGTAAAAACATCGTCTCTTTATCCTAAAAAAGAAACAACAAGTCCTACTCAAAAAATGGAAATGTCTCTTCCGACATTTAGTGTAGATCAATCGAAAATAATACCTAAGACAACCGCCGTTCCTGCTGCCGAAAAACAACCGCTATCTCCTAAGAAGAAAATTAAAGATAATAAAGCCAATCACTTTTTTAATATCGCATTTATCCTAAATCCTAATCACGCTAAGAAAAATGGGATTGATGAAAGTATCGTAAAAGAGAAAAATGGAAATTGCTATTCTTATGTAAAACGCTACAGCGACATTGCGATTACAGAAATGAAAAAATATGGAATCCCTGCAAGCATCACACTTGCACAAGGATTGTTAGAAAGTGATGCAGGAGGAAGTCGGCTTTCTAGAAAAAACAATAACCACTTTGGAATCAAATGTTTTTCTAAAAAATGTGGTAAAAATCATTGCTCTAATTTTACAGATGATACCCATAAAGATTTTTTCAGAAAATACGATAATGTTTGGCAAAGCTATCGAGCACATAGTCTCTTCCTTCAAGGAAAAGGATATGCATCGCTCAAAAAATTAGGAACTGAAGATTACAAAGGTTGGGCAAAAGGTTTGCGAAAAGCAGGTTATGCGACTGATAAAAGATACGCTGATAAATTGATTAAGATAATTGAGGTGATGGAATTGAGTCGATATGATGTTTGAAAATTGATTTATGATTATGGATTTAAGATTCTGGATTGCGTTCTAACTTGCTCTCGACTCTTTTATTTTTGACGCTGATTTTTTAT
>JAVCKV010569686.1:0-10176 GCA_032274145.1 Herpochondria borealis | reverse complement strand
ATATAAGAAGGTGTCTTCCAGCTACAGTCGTGAGTGCCAGACAAGAGTCACCGATCCCAGCGCTACCACTAGCCGTCATAGCTTCGCTATGATCGCTGCCAAGAAAGCACATCTCTCAGCCGTCTGATTTTCCTCCTCTTGTACTCATTCCCTTAGTGTAGTAACTGCTAGAGTCCCTCACGTCCACAAGATGAGGCGCACCCTACGAGTTAGCTCATGAAGCACCTGAGGAGAGGTAGTCGTGAAAATTGTAGCGCGGACGTTAACTGAGCGTTATATTGATTCGATCCCTCCGCCATTATCATCATTTCCGCGGGTCTTGATGTTGTTGATGATGATGCTCCGTTGTCACAACCGTGCAGCGGTGCTCTTGAGTACGAAAGTAATGGAGGCGTAAGTTATTTTAGTAGGCAAACACTACGCAGCAACTTCTCACAGAGTATTGAATTCTATTGGAAAAGATGAGCTTAAGAAGAGGACATCGCGAAAAGGAAGGGGTGTTGTCAACACCGACTAGCAGTGACGAAACTTGCCCGCGAACTCAACGATATGAGCAAGACAGTCGTCGTCGTATCGTCGTCTTAACTGTGATCGCTGCTGCTGTCATGACTGTCTGTGTAAAGCTGCAACAAAGCACCCCTCGCGTTGCGCTAGAGGAAGCAAGTCGCCCCAACAACCGCTTTCCAAAGTACGGTACCGCTGAATTTACGCAACAATGCAATTGGGCTATGCAGACTCCAAAGGAACAAGATTGCACAATCCTTCAATCGCCTCGACGAAATCTCAACGAAGGTATTGCCAACTGGCTGGCTCTTGCAACATCTGGTTTCATCTACTCCAAACTGGTTGGTTGCAGATTTCTAATGGAGTACAGCGCAGATGTGGACCTGCATCAAATCATTGTTCCGCACGATGATGGTAGTGTCAACGATTGGACTGTTCCTACAAACTTTCCAGAATGCACAAATGCCACCAAATGCACCCTTGCCTTTTACACAGTTCAGTTGAATCGACGAAAGCCCAAGCCACATGAACCGCCAAAGCTCCCCAACTACCGACACGCCGTCAAAGACTCGCCTCTATTCAACATGTACCGCAAGAACCTCCAACATCTTTCTACCCGTTTACTTGGGTTTGAGCTAGAAACAGCCATGGCGTGCACGTTTGAAAGTCTGATACAGCTGTCACCTTCCGCCTCTCGATTTGAACCAGATCTGTTTACGCGCATCTTACCCACACTCCAAGACGAGAGCACCCTCGTTCTTTCAGTGTATCTCAGAACCGATCAAACAGACTGGGTCGCCAACGCGGAAAAAGAGGGCAAGTCTGCGAGGGAGCAAACAGAACAGGGGATGCGAGCCTTTCTTGATAACTACGTGTCGTGCATTCTAAATGTCGAACGTGAGTATCTGTCGGTGCCGTCATCGTATACCCGTGTGGCCTGGATGGTCGTTTCCGACTCTCCTGTTTTGAAACAAATGATTGTCACTGCATATACAACCGCAAATGTGAACACGAACGACGCTGCTGTCGCAGTACCTCGTGAGATTGTCACAACCACAACTCGTGGCATTCATACACGGGCGACTCGTAACCCATCCACGGCAGACTTTGCCGAAGGCATGATTGATTGGTACCTGATTGGTGAATCAGACGTTGTTCTGAGCAACAAGGCGAACTTTTATACGTTTGGAACGACGGGTGCGCTGCGAACCGCCCGGCCCATCTATGATTCTGGCACTTGCACCAAGCTAACCCCATTTGTCAAGGAATATGATCCGCCATGGTTTGAAGATGAATGGGGTAAAGGCAAAGCAAACGAACCCAAGCAACAAATGAGCGCATCATTGAATCCAAGAGCAGTAGTGATATCGGTCTAGCAAGACTACTTGGAATCGAAAGAGGTCTCACACAGCTCGCGCAATAGAGAGAAAGGGTGCTGGGTTCGAAGAGCATGGACCTATTCAACGCTCTCTATCCGCGAGTCGAGTTTTACTGAAAGTAGATCATACTAGTATGCTTCTTGCGACACTGTCTTGTGCAATAGAGAGAAATGGTGATGGGTTCGAACATATTTAAAGCTCTCTATCCACGAGTCGAGTTTTACTGAAAGTTAAGATTCGTATGATCACCCCGACTCAAGATAATACGATAGATTCTCTCCTTACTCTTTTCCAGAATGCACCATTCCTTCCCGAGCGAACGCTTTATCGAGATTGGGGTGACCAGCAGGGAGAATCACATCCACCTTCTTTTGCAGAAAGAGTTGCTCCTCCTTCCATAGTTCAATGAGGGAATCCACAGTCGCCGCATCCACGTTGAGAACACCTGCGACGACTTTGATGGCTTCGATCTCCTTGGGATCTAATCCATCTGCTGCACAGGCTTGAATGGCATGATAAGAAATGACGGTTCCAGCGAACTTTAGAGTCCCCACGTTCATCATTTCCCTGGTTTCTTCAGCCACCTGCTCCAAGCTTTTGCCTTCGCTGTTCTTGGCCATGTCCGGAACAGTCTTGACAACGTCATCGGGAAAGCCCTTGGCGGCCAAGAGTCCCTGAATCCAAAGGATCTCAGTCTTAGATGCTTCTCCATCTCCAGCAATGGTGTTGCAGAGAGACGCCGCAAACAGTTCACACTCCTTTTGACGGTCTGTCCCGGCTGCGGGGACACTGTCAAGACCATAAAGCTGACCACTGCAGTATGATTCATGTTATCCGATTATCCGTTGGTGTGAGCAATAATGGAAGAGCTATCAATCTGTGAACAAGGAGCACCATCACGCCTGACGCGGCGGCCCCATATGGACCTTTGGCACCAGGAATAATGCAACGAGTCTATCATGCTATCGTCACATCTGCCAACACGAGACAAGCAAACCGAGTACTTACTAGGTCCATTGTTGTCCGAAGGCTCTGCAATCCAAATCCATGGTCGTATGTTGTGTGAAGTTTACTTCCTTCCTTTGTGACGACTCATCACTCAGTTCTCCTTTTGCAATCCTGCTTGGTAGTGACAGCAATCTTACTTGGTGAAAGATATTCAGATACCTGGCACATCGCGGTGTCTGGAGGGCGTGTTCTTTGTCCATTAGACAAATTGTGTTCATTTCGACAGCTTGCTTGGTAAAAGAAAGCTATTATCATTCAGGAACCTCGCGGCCAGCTTCAATGTCTACCAATCTATTTATTTATCTACAGCTGCTACTTCTTCGATTGGACCGTCGTCGGGACACGTGTGTTGCGATGTAGAAGCTCTAGAGCTTCATAGTGTCATAACCTCCCCGAATCAACAACACCGAAGATGGATACCGTTTGCACAATAATAGTGCCAGCCAGCCAGCTAGCCAGCCAGAGAATCCTGAGAGTCTCACACAACAGGAACCGACGGCTTGTTGGCCTGTTGCTTCCCGTGTCGCCTCTTCCATGCTGTGCTGGCTGTATATTCGTACTTGATATGTGAGCATGGCATATATGAATCGCCGTGACCTCGTCTCACCCATATCAGAAGCATGCAGCTATGAGGTTTTGCTTCGTCTCGATTGAACCACGTTCGCAACATGAATTTCGACATTAGTTCTCTCCCGGAAAAGGGACTACAATGCCACGCAAGGTGCCTGAATCTGAACAGCAAGTAGCCACGAGAGAAAGAGAGAGAGAGAGTTTGTGTGGATACAATGTTGCCACGACCAACGTTTACGCGACCAGGACAAACTTGAAGAAGTCATCAAATTAGTTCGCAACTGTTAGTCTAGGGGGGCTCTAGTAGAGGGGCGTCTGGCGACAATTGCTTCTTGATTAGTACTGTAACTTCTTAGTGCTCTATTTCTATTATGCTAAAGTACATGTATGTGTAGGTCTTTGATAGTAGCTACTGTCTTACCGTTGAACGATGCCACACTATCCTTATCCCTATTTATAAAAATATCCTTGTATCTTTGTCAAATTTTTGATTTTGTCGAACATTTTTTGATGACTTCTTGATAATTTCGAAATTCTGGCATCGTACAAACGAAAGGCAGAAAGAACAACCAGACATAAATAAGCAACAGGAGGGCAGGATGAGAAGAGGCTTTGTTCTTGGGTTGCTTTGCTTGGTGGCAAACACATGGGTTGCTCAGGCGCAGGAAGACAACGCTACTGCTGCCCCATCAAGCGCAGCCGCAGGGAATTGTCTTTGCGAGGGTCGGGGCGACCTTCGCAGTGACTTGGTTCTTGATATGCTTGGCGATTTGATCAGCTCCCTTCCAGAAGAGCTACAGCAGCCCACCCCTTCGTGTGGCGATATTCAAGACTACTATGCCAACGAAACGGAGTGTCCGGAAGTGTTGTGGATGTCCTTCTGCTGCACGGATGAGCCTCCCCAGGATCAGTGCGCCAACCAGGTGCGAAACGAAATTCTTTCGGGCTACGACAAAATATCAGTTCCTAGTACATCCTTGGTGCACGACCCCGTCAACGTCTCCGTCGAGATGGTTTACCATACCATTACAGATATAGACGAGGCAGAGGGGCTCATGGAAGTGTTTGTCACATTGAATCTGAAGTGGACAGATCAGCGCCTAAGCTGGGAGTACGACCCCTCGCCCAATGGTACCTGTACAGGACTACCCATCAATGTCCGAGCGCAAATGCAACAAGGCCTCAAGGACAGTGAGATTTGGGTCCCCGAATTTGATCTCTTTAATCAAATTTCTGGTGTCACGGGCATGGCTGGACCACTCGCAATCGTAGGACGCAGCGGAGACGTTGCGTGGACAAGACACGGACAACTAAAGGCCATTTGTCAAATGAAAAACTTGGGGCAGATTCCCTATGGGACGCTCGGGTGTCAGCTGTTGATGGGCTCGCGAAGTTTGGGAGTCAAGTACCAGCTCAATCCTTCCGGAGGCATCAAGGCCAGCTCTTATGCTGGGCCCTACAACGGATACCGGCTCGCCTCTGCCGAACCAGGTGTTTCAGAATTCCCAAACGGCGTGGATGCCATCTTTTTCAATTTTTAGTACACCCGAGGCACATCCTACTACACACAGAACGTTATTGTTCCTGTGATTTTGTTCTCGTACTGCAGTATCTTGACCATGGTCGTGGGAGTCGGTGCCTTCCAGACGCTGGCGCTCAATTTCACACTCCTTTTGGTTACTGTGACGCAGAAAATTTCCATCGCCAACCTCTTGCCCATCACTAACGAGGCCTTGTGGATCGTCGACTTTGTCTTTGGGAGCTTCTACTTTATTGTGGTTACTATTGCTGAAACTTTTTTGAAGTTTATTATTCTGAAAATGAGAGAAGAACGACAAACCGCCGAAACCGCAGCATCTGCGATCGAGGAAGGCCCCAACGAGGGAGATGGCGATCCACGCTCCAAGAAGAAATCGCTTTCTTTGCCACCATGGTTCTTCACATTCTCGACGAGGCGCATGGACGTTTTCTGCTGCTTGATCAGCTTCTCGATTTATACGCTCTATGTCATTTTCTTCTTCGCCCTTCAGAAAAATTGGGGAGGAAGCGTCAACATCGTCCACCTTGAAAACATCACGACGAATAGAGAGTTGTAAGTTAGTTCACAGGGCAACCCCCCGCCATGTACTCGGTAGCTCTCGTCACCAGAAAAGAGTCAAGTTGAACTGTAATTGCCACGTCGACAGAAGATGTCATTGTGTCCACTACCTGCTGGTAGGGAATTCATGTCTGCAATGCTGTAAATGGTATTAGCGAATCCAAATACTTGTGTGTCAAAATACAATTAGAGGCGCACTCAGCCTTACACCACAGGTGCAGAAAGTTCTATTGTCCCTCTTTGTTGGCCCTCTTTACCTGACTGGAATTCCTTTTGAGGGACGATGCGGATGACTGATAGATCCCCAACGACCGAAGAGACACATACACTATTTGTTCATCTTCTGCTCTCAAGAGCTCTGAGCTGTTACAATCCAACGAGCAGTCTGAGACTCTAAAGGCTTGCAACTCATCGGATGGATCTGGCAGATCTTGATCTCCTCTCCATCTACCGACAGATATTGCATTGTGTGCAGCTGCTCGGGCCTTGTACGAGCCAAACTATCCACCCACGCCACCCCCACCATCGGGCCAGCCACCAGAAGTGGAACTTTGGAGAGCGACGGCTTGGCAAAACTATCTATCATTGGTGGCGACCTCCAACAAGTCTGAGGAAGCTGTCGAGGCCGACATTGAAGAAGCTGCTGCCGCAACTGCGATTATGTTTGCCGCGGAGTGTGTGAACCGATAGTACGTTTCGAGACGAGTGCTGTGCCGACCAAGAAAAGCGAAATTGCGGGAAATGGGACAGCTAGGTCATCAATAGGTGAAGAGACACCATGTGGTGTTCGCAAGCATTGTATCCGCATAGGGATAGGCTACCCAGGCATTTGAATCTCAGAGCGGTCAATAGAGTGTCATTCTGAGATCTAGCCCCATTTGCCCAGGCGGTGCCGGTTGCACGCTACCCGCGTCAAACACCGCAGCTTTCTCTTCTCCGAAGTAGTCGTTGTAGCTCCCTATATTGCACCAGCATACGTCCTCGTGTGACAACCCTTGATCACTTCACGAAACTTTCCCTCAAGGGAACCCAGATCAGGCCTAATTTGTAAGCCTGTTCATATCCTTTGATCGTGGCGAGCTGTGGCATTCAAAGGTGGCCAAACCATGTTTACCGGTAGGCTTTGAACTATGGTTCCAGACACCGCACTCCCTATTCAACTTATCATGTGCAGCTACTTCTTTTCCCCCATCCGTTTCGGTGAGTACCTGCCGCAGAACGGTTTGGCGACTCGCGAAGCCACCAGTCGCTCATAGTGTTGACTTGTGTCATGTTTCCCACGACTTCGTGTTTTCCACGACTTCGACTGAATGCTACGTCTGGATTTCGCATAAAATCTACATTTTGCATCACAAAATACTCTGTTTGCACGATCAGAAATGCCCGCTGCTAATCCTAATCAACCCTACTACGACACTACCGAAGGACTCGATGATGTCTTTCAACGCTTCGTTGAGATCATGACTCTTGGAAGTAGCCTTCCGTCGGGATCACCAAAAGATGAAGGGGAAGTGATTTATTGCCTCCTGAATGAGAGACTTTCTTCCATTAAACGCTATCGCGTAACCCCCACACCGTCCGTGGGTCTCCGATGCCCAGTATGAATTGCCTGGCTTGGATTGGAAGCCGAACGGTTCGGACGACTATATGAGGACTGTACATTAAAAATAAGCTAATGTAATAGTAGCTATGCGTGTGAATACATCCAGGCTGCTGGTGTACGTGTAAACGAAGCAAAGCGCGAACCACTCGAATTTGCTTAATCTTAGTTTTGCTTCTTTTACTTGTTTCATCCGCTTACTCTCTACTAGAGGGTGACAAAGCACCTCATCATTGCCCGCCGATTTCGAACTTACTCATTCGTTTCTTCCCCGCTGTGGTATTTGTCTCCTTTCATTCGCCACTGTCTTTCACACAAATACCACCTCCTTTCCTTCTCGTTTCAGTCTCCGATACTCTTTCTTGCAGATGCATCATTTTTAAGCGGAACAAGGATCCATGCAAGTGAAGTATCCGTCCATCTGCATGAAAGCAGATTATTGAGAGATTACGCACTGAGCATAGCCACCATCAACGTCGACGAGCCAGACGCCTGTCTCTTCGGCACTTTCCTCCCCGTAGACAGCAAGCTTACACGCAGTGCCAATGCATGGTTCTGGGCACTTTCCACCGCAGCAACCACACGTGTCGCTTGCATAGGCCTGTGTCGGTTCGATGCACAAGGTGAACCCAGGATAATCTTCCATGGCACCACTGCACACGACAAGACCTGTCGCGCCTTCGCCGAGCCATGGAAGGCTACAAGGAACTGGAGTAGGACACTCAAGGGTGATGTAACTGAAGTCCATAAAGTCGCTCACGTCACTCGCATCACTCACGTCATTCACGTCAGGGTACAAGCACCAAACACCATAGAGCATTTTGAGCTCAAAGTGAGCGAGATCCATGGAACAAGAGATAGACGTGTCAGTGTTGATCACTTGGTGGGAGAAGCAATAGAGATCTTTCACACATTTCGTCGAGTCAACGTCGAGGTCGAGTTGCGTCGCAAGTTCTGGCCATGGGCATGGTAGAGTTACCACAGAGTCACACTCAAGCTCTGCAAGTGGCAAGTTGATGATCGCAAGTGTCTCCGTTGGAGGACAAGGAGGAGATCCCCTTCAGTCGGTCTCCAGCCATGTCGGAGATATCAGTGGTATCGGAGGCATTCTGGAGGATCCAGAAACATCAGAGATATCGGAGGTATCCACAAAGACACAAATGGTTTCGGATACATCGGAAACGTGACGAGTATCAGAGATGTCAGAGGTATTGGGAGGTAGCGTTGTTGGAGGAAAGGTGGGAGGTAGCGTGTCAGGCAACGTTGAGACACCCGAGATGTTAGAGACATTAGGGACACCCGAGGTATCGGAGACATCAAAGATATCGGATTGCAAGTGACGATCATGATCACAGGCTTTTGTGGTGTTGTGGTGCTTGTGACCCTTAGCCACCGCGGTGGCGCGACGAGCATACTGGGCAACATGGCGTCCTCCAGCAAGAACAATGCCTTTTCGACCGTGGGGCGGCTTCCCGCCTTTCGGCATCCCGACAGCGGAGAGGCCCCAGCAGTCTCCCGGAGGATAAAGAACGTAGTAGCAACGATGCTGCTGGTTTTCATGGTGATGCGCATAATATCTGAGAAATGTTAGTGATGAAAAGGCCATATCAAACCCCTGCTTGCTGACTCTTCCGTCTAGAACTTACCAATAAATGATTGTGAGGGGATCGAGCGCAATGCTACCAAAGACGATGGACACGACTTCGATCATTGTCAAAACTAGACTCACAGCAACCCGTGGAAAATTGCGTGGACGAAACAGATACTCCAAGATATGTACTATGGGACAAGGTCTGCCATTTCAACTGTTGCATTGCGCGTAAAGGGTTTGTCCAATCTGTGATTGGGATAATTGTTCTGGTGTGCTGGATCGGAAGACATTACTGCTTTGGGCCACGAGTAAGGACTCGCTAGTGGTTTGATACGGTGCGAAGTTGGCAATGTGAGAAGATACATGCCACCTCTACAATGAAAAGAAACGACTGCTTCGGCTTGATGGGAACCATTTACGAGAAGGGTTCGCTGCTGCATCACTCGCTAGAGTTGCAGCCTACTGCAAAGCACCATGTACTGCCTTGTTCTTCCCTTTGAAAATGACTCGACGTGTGATTGCCATGTGGAATATATGATTCCCAGGTTCGGTCGACAACCGCCCGAAAAGTAACGCAGTTCATGCATGCATCTGAAAACGGCCCGGTTGTTGTCAGAGTACAGTTGTGACGAAGATTGCAGCCTACTTGACCCACTGCTTCGTCGCCGGTTCGCCAAGATGACTAAATGTGCAGCCGGGCGGTGCCAGGCATACCCTGTCATCGTCGTGGTCGCGGTGGCGCTTTTTTAGCACCCCTAACCTGGAACGTGAGGTGTAATCACTAAAATTCGTTTTTCTGTCGAATCAAAACAGTTTTTATCACACGTATCTTCAAGTTTGTAGCAATAAGTCCTTTCAATATATGACTACCAACAAAACGAACGTGTTATATACACCATCACGTCAAACACCGAGGTCTGCACCTCCAGCACGGGGTCTTCTTCAGCAGTAACAGTCTAAGAAATGGAGTTTTCGAGAGTCATTCCGGTGGATGACAGGGACAACAACTACAGTTGGCGGTGAAGAAGTGAGAATTGCTTCATCTGTGGGAAACACGCACACTACAGTACCTCACGTTCTTGTGCTTTCTTGGTGATGCTACTGGCTGGCGTCAGTATGTATGGCATGTGGGGCTTTTGTTCTACGTAATATAATAGCAGTAGAGGATGGAAATCAGTACTATTTTACCCTAATCCCTAACGAAACACAATCGATTGTGGTTACACGTGGCGGCACAACGAAACACAGACTTTTGTTTGACGATGAGTTTTGTGTTACTGCATCGCGACAGTTGCGTGTTGATTAATTGATTGATCAAGCAAGCAAGCAAGCAAGCACGATGAAGAGTATGCGTCGCTATCTCTTGTCTTATGTGACAATAGGATCTCTCTCGATCGCCTGTGCTGCTTTCCAGAATGTTTACAGC
>JAVCKV010569675.1:0-10176 GCA_032274145.1 Herpochondria borealis | reverse complement strand
CATGGTATTCGGTCCTGTATCTCCATCTCCGTTATCATTAGCACTAACCGAATCGTAACCCAGATCAATTCCAAGTACTTCAAAACTTTCAGCTATTTGATTTCTGCTAATTCGATTATTGGTTCCGACACCTGATATAGCAACTCCTGAATCACCATTATATTTAATTTGATTACCAACTACTAAAGCATTTGTATTTGCCATTAGAGGTGAATATCCAATTATAGTGTTATTTGTCGTTCCATCTATTAAAATTCCTCTTTTCCCATTTCCCATCTGCGTAGTTCCATCAGCGGCAACTCCTACTTTATTTCCAGCAATTGTACTACTACTGGAATCATCTATTCTAATACCATCCTCCAAATTCCCTGAGATAACGTTACCTTCTACAGAATCATTTATCCCATCTCCGTTAGTCCCAACAATCGTATTGTCAAATAAGACATCAATTCCGTTATTTTCATTTGGAACAGGAAGAATTCCAGTAACATCAGTTCCTATATAATTTCCTGCAATTATGTTATTAATACCTGTTCCACTTCCTAGAGACCTAATACCTGTTCCGTTTCCAGATATAATATTCCGCTCTAAAATATCATCATCTCCATTTGAGTTTGTACCGATTATATTATTACTACTTGTTCCTTGAATTTGAATACCATAATTTATATTTTTCATGGCTACGGTTCCTGTTACATCCGTTCCTAAATAATTTCCTGCGATTACCTGCCCGTCAGAAGAAGAAACCCTTACTGCATCGTTTCCATTTCCACCGATAACATTTCTAAAATGATCTGCATTGTTATTCGCTAAATCATCTTTAAATCCGACATAATTTGCTCCAGTCGCATCTCCAAGATAAATACCAACATACTGATTTCCAAAATCAACAGTTCCTGTTTTATCAAGACCTATGTAATTTCCGGCAAATAGTAAATCACTACAATTTCTGGTATCAACTCCGTAGTAACTATTTGAGATAATATTTCCTTCATTTGCATCATTGACATTATCACCATTCGCTCCAATAGTAGAGCTTGTAATATTTCTAAAGTCAATTCCACTACTATTGTTAGAACCTATTGTCACTCCATCCACCTTAGTACCTATATAATTTCCCCAAATAAAATTATTAACTACAGTATTTAGATTACTATAAATTCCTTTTCTAAATAGGTTAATGGCAAAACCCGAAATTTGTACATCACTCGCAAAAATTGTTAGCCCATCAAATGAAGTCGTATTTCCATAAAGCTCGACGTTTATTGTACGGGTAGCGATTGGCCCTTGTGCTGATCCAGCTTGAGTATAGGCTGTAAGATGAGTGTTAGGATCTCTGATACTTCTTAGAGTAGTCAATGGCTGTATGAGATGTACTCCCGTACCTGGAATCATAAAAATAGAAGTTTCCCATCCTGGTTCTTTTGGAAAGGCAACGCCATTAGTCGGATTGTCCTCTTGGTCTAAATTGGTATTATCTAATTCATTGCTGTTGAGAATAAATTGTCGAAGAGATCCCTGACCAGCATTATTTGTATTGGCGACTACGTCAAAGTTAAATCCGAAATCAATATCTGATTTATCTAAGGTTGTAAGCGAAAGTGTTGTTACAGATTGTGCATCGGTTGTCGCCGTAGTCAATGACGAAATACTAGCGCTTGTTGTATTAGCATTAGCGTCAACTAAAGATGGAGAAGCGCCACCAACTTCATTTACAAAATCTGTAATTTGATCTGTTCGAAAAGTTTGTACTGGAATAATGGTTTGTCCAGTGCTATTACTTGGACGATTTGAAGACACAGTATTGTTAACTACTCTTACTGAATAATTTCCCGTTGCTAGACCAGTGAAGGAATATGCTCCGTTTATATCAGAATTAGTGCTGGATACAAAAGCTCCCAAATTATCATAAAGCTCTACTCTTGCATTTTCCACTCGAATGGAACTAGCAGGCCAACCAGAAGCAACAGCAGAAGCATTTGCTATTGCAGGTGGCCTACCCTCTCCTCCTCCAAAGTTAAAATCTTCAAACACCATCCCATCTATACTCAAACAATGGGATTGATTAGGATCTTGCCAAAAATCATTAACGGGATCAACATAACTGTTCCCGTTTACTAAGCCATTAGCATTAACTGTTATAGGATTGGTACCTGCAATTCCATTGTTATCGCTGTCAAGAACATTTTCTTCTTTACTATCAAAACAGCCATCAGCATCTGAGTCTAATTCATATGGATCAAAAATTCCATTCGGTGAAGCTTCACTATCTGAAATCGAATAATTGAGAATTCCAGTTTCAGGAGAGGTTTCTATATCATCAAATAATCCATTAGTACCAGAATTGGTAGTTGCTCCAGTAATTCGACCATCAGTTCCAACTATTTCAGTATGGCCTGCTTCGTAGGCATCAAAAATTCCATCATTATCAGAATCTAGATCCAGATAATTATCCACTCCATCTCCATCAAAATCACATGCTATAATCTCCTCTACTATTTGCATTTCATCAACTGTGAATACAGTCCAGTTTCCATTGTCAGTTTTTAATTGAATGGTAGCAATTGTTGCTGTCGCAACAAATTTCAACTCTATTTCTTGCCAATGTGGGTCAAGCGTTGGGTAAGCTATATAAACCTCACTAGGATCATATGCTGGTAAGCTAGGGGGAAAATCTGTACTACTGTAATTTACCGGAAAATCCGTTAAGACATTGTATGAATAATATGGATAGGTAGAAGACGGATTTCCAGAAGGATCAATTTGAGTTCCTGTAGTTACATAACCTAGAGGAACTCCTCCTCCTGCTATTGTTCCAATTTCTATATTTCCGCCATATTGATTAAGTTGTCCTGCATCTGAGTCGATACCTGGAGTTCCATCTACGTCTTTATTGTTATCATAGTAATTAGGAAGTATTCCCAACCAAAGTTTTATCGCGTATTCCTTTCCGATTTCTACAGTAATATCTTGACTAATCGCTTCTGCACTAGTTGAAAATACCGCAAATCCACTTCCCGCTGGGCTTGGAATAACCATCGCTGGTGTTTCAGCATGTGCTCGCTCATTACTTGTTAAGATGTATTGACCTTGTGACCAATCTACACTAGTATTTCCTGGGCGATTCCATCCTGTAAAATTCAATTCAGTCGGATCATTATATCCATCTTTATAGAGAGATATTCCATCAACTGCAGTTGTGTAGCTAACTGGAACTCCTGGGCCAGGTGGCGTCCCTGTGTAGTTATCTGCGGAATTAAATGCTAATTCATTCCCAATAATAATATGTAAACACTCTATGGAATCGAGAATTCCATCATTATCATCATCTAAGTCACATAAATCGCTAACGCCATCATTATCATTGTCACTGCAAAGACTTGAATTTACACAATCTTCACAATCATAACAATCTATTAAACCATCTCCATCATTATCAATTCCATCATCACAAATTTCAAAACAACCTTCATCTATCTCTCCATTCAAATTATCATCTATTCCATTTCCACAGGCCTCCATCCCCGAAAGAATTAGACCAGCATCCCAATTATCGTCATATACATTTGCAGCTATGGCAAATACTTCTGTTCTGCCTGTAGCAGTATTTGCATCAGAGTCCGAAGGGTCACTACTACCTGTCGAACCTTGAGTAACAAAGGTAGTGCTAACGGGGAGTACAAACTCTACGAAGTAATTTCCAGGAGGAATCAAATCAAAAAGGTAATATCCTGGATTTCCATTGAAGTCGTTGGCTGTAACATCAGTCATAAATATAGTCCCAGGACTAGCGTTATTATACAAGTTAACCACCACTCCATTCACTCCATTTGAGATTGATTCGTTTTGAACTCCATCACTATTCTCATCCGCCCATACGTAATTACCTACCGCACCAAGATTATTAGGAAAAATTCCTAAATCCCAATCAAAATCATATTCTGTATCTAAAAGATTAGTTACAGGAGTTATACCAACAATAAATCCGTTATAGTTTAATTGTGTCCCATCTGAATCAATGGTATCATCTCCTCCAACATTGATTGGAGAAATAGAGTAAGGAGCTGGCTTATAAAAAACTAGGAAATAATCTCCTTCCGGTAAGTTGGGGAATAAATAATATCCTCCGTTTGCCGTTGAGGTGAAATTGATAAAAGTATCAATCGCGGGATTAGCTGTTGCATCTCCATTATCTTTGAATAATTCTACACGCATTCCATCATATCCTGTTTCACCTGCATCTTGAATGCCATCCTGGTCGGTATCAATCCAAACAAAGTCACCGATTACACCAGGTACTTCATTGCTCATAGATACACCAACTTTCAATGGTTCAGATGGAAGTAAAAAGTCTCCATTATCTACACGTTGCCCAATAAATCCAAAGGAGTTCCAAGCTATTGAATCTGGTTGTGCTCCTATAGTCGTTAAGACATTTACAGGAGCCCTCATCGGCCATTCTAAGATTAAGGAATCATTGGGATTAAGAATAGTAGCCCCAAATTCAAATTTTAAAGACTGTACTGTCGTAATGTTCACTGGTGGTGATGTCGTCCAATTTGGTGCAACACAAGAAGCAGGGCCACTAGGCACAATCCCTTCTGCACTTCTACAAGGATTTTCAACAGTACTATAATAAACCGTCACTCCTGCTGGAGCAGAAACGGGGGCTACCAAGTTAGGTCTCCATCTCGAATCTCTATTTACTGGACTAATAACACCCTCGTCACCAATATGCGGAAGAATATCAATTACAATAATAGAGTCTAACTGAACATTCCCTTTATTCCTAACAATCAGCTGGTAATCAGATATTCCACCAGGAACAGTATAGCCCCGATCAGGGTATTTTGTCCAAGTAGAATCCAATTGTCCTTTTACTAATTTTTCTGATTCTAAGGAAACCAATTCATTAACATTTACACTTCTTTTTCCGCCACAAAGTACCTCTGTCAAATCTCCGTCCTCATCAAAATCCAAAGAGTCAACAGCGAATTGATTCCCCATACAATTGATTGTTCTAGGAGTTTCAACGTAAGCGTAATTAAAAAAAAGCCCTCCCAAAACATCATCTGAAATTTCAGCATCAAAATCAATAACAACTCTTTCTCCTGGAGGTATCAAAATAGCAGAAGCAGCTGTCCACTCCCAGCGCAAAAAGTCTCTTCCTGTTCCTTTATAATTTGGGGTAATAGAAAAATTGGGTAATGGATAACCTGGAACATTCCCCCAAGCAGGCAAAGACCAAGAACCTGGCTGATAGACCACTCCGTCAGGAAGAAGGTCATACACAATTGGATTCACAATGGAGTCTGCTGCACCCAATTCATTTCTGACCGCAATTTGGAAAGTTACAATTTCGCCACTATCATGTCTTCCTGTAGGGAGGACACTTTTGATCGTATTCAAATTCACCCCTGGCGTCGCAGCTAAGATCGTTAAATCTACACAATCATCTGTAAAGCCAGCACCAGGAGAACTGGTGGAAAATTCAGAGCAGTTCGTCACGACCCCTGAAGAAGCAGAGCTCATAACCTCATAGTGAATTTCAATGTCGTCATAGGTAGCAAAACCCGCTGGAGCATCACCAAAACACCAATTTATACTCGTTATGTATTCTCCTGATATTAAGCCTAAATCAGTTGTAGTAATAAAATCGCTTGGATCCCAAATAGAATAAGGAGAACCGGGCGCCAATGTGGGGCCATTAAGATTCGTCGTATAATACACATCCGCACGATATTGACCTTCAGGAACTCCTCCGTAATACCAACCTCCTACAGCGAACTGTGTAACTTCAATTCCAGGCGGAATAGTATCATTGACACAAAAATCATTCAGTGGTTCCGTACCATTTATATCTGCTTCAATTCGATAGGTTCCTACCTCTCCTGGGTATAAACTTGAGTGAGAATTAGTTTTGACTGATTGAGCAAGGGTAGTTTGAACAGTAAGCGATCGAGCATAAGTACTAACAATAGTATCTCGAGGTTCTCCAATAGGAGTAAACATAAAGTGAGCAGTATTTTCTACTGTTGTTCCAACCGTAAATGGTGGATCGGGATATGTAATGATTATTTTTGGATAAATACATTCTCCCGGTCTAATCGAATCCTTTGTAAATGTTACCACATGAGATACTGGATCGTAAGACGCTCCTGTTCCAAATTGAGGATTAGTTTCGACAAAAATGGATCCTGCTGGTAGCGTATCAACAATAACGAAATCGGTAAGCGTAAGTGTACCATTTTCTGCACTGTAATAATCATTACAAGCTTTGGTTTGATAGGTCGTATAACTGCCCGCCGCACCACCACTAACGAACTCTTTTTCTAGATTAGGTTTAGCGGTAGCAATTGCAGTTACATCATATGTAGAATTTTCGGTAGGTGCATTAGTTGCTGAAATGCTTCCGGTATTGGAGGCCACTGCTCCATTAGGAGTTAGCCCATTAGGAAAGCGAACCATTACTTGGACTTGACCGGAGGTTCCGGCATTCAAGGGACTTACTAGAGTAAATGTTACGGTATGAGATCCTGAATTATAAGATTCAGATGTTGTATGAACCGATCCAGCTAATCCAACATATTCTACTTCCGGAGGTAATGGATCTGTAATGACCGTTCCTAAGCAGTCTTCAGTAAGACTAGTACAACTATACTGAAGCGTATAAGTAAAGGTCTCTCCTGTAATAACAGATGATACTGCTGCGGTTTTATTTAAAATTAGAGATGATGCAAAAGGCATTACTGCTGTAACCGTCGCAGGTTCAGAAATAAACAACTTTGAAAAAGCAATCGCTATTTCCGTATAGGTACCAAAGAATAATAAAAAGGAAAAAGATAAAATGCTGAGGAAGGTCGCCCGTGGCCTGCTTGCTAAGAGTGGATCGTTAGAACTATCATCTGAGGTATAGTTACTATTTTTAATAAACTTGGAAAACAAGTTTTTCATTTATTTGTGTTTGTTCTATATCCCTTATCAATACCTCTTGTCAACAAACATTAAAAGACTGGACTACCTCTGGTTAAATTCTAGGGTAATTGTCAAGTAAATTAAGAACAGTACCTCTCCCTGGACTGAGGAAGACTGTAACGATTAATTGTAACAAGGTTTTATTATTTCGAAATAAAAAATCACGAAACGATAATTTCATAAAAGACAAGAACTATACCACAGAGCAAGGTTTTCACCGTTACATTATTAAATAACACATATATTAAATAATCCTCTCGCCCGTTCATCTATTAATCCAAATCATACTTTTTTTGTTAAACGATCTGCTTATTTTTTTTCAAAAAAATATAAATGCATTACTTTCTAATCACCGTAACTCCTCCTCTTTGCGATGGAGGGCAAGAAAGAATATATCCTGCATCTACAGTAAAAATATCCCCTAAACTCGGATCAAAAATGAATAGATGAGTTCTTTCTGTCGCTGAATTAATATCACTATCAGTCATTGGAGAGCCAATATTTTGCTGGGTACCTTTATAGGCTGTTATTCCACTTGTGTTCGTACTTACATCAAAAAGGAGGTAATAGGTTCCAGACGGAATAGCTCCAATAAAATAAGATCCATCGGCAGCCGTAGTTGTCGTTGCGATAATAGTATTGGTATTATCATAGAGGGTAACTGTTACCCCTTCGATACCTGGTTCTCCACTAGTCTGAATTCCATCTTCATTTTCATCCACCCAAACGAAATCTCCAAGTGCAGCAGTACAATTCGTAGCTGTAGCCGCTGCTCCAGTCATGTCAACCGCACTACAAATACCTCCACCACCTTGCTCTAATGAACTTTCTAAAGCAGCTAAAGTCGTTAGACCAAAAGTAACTGTTGATAAATCTAAATAATTTACATTCGTAGAAATCGAGTCATAAATCAAAGTATGGATAGCGTAATCGCCTGCCCCTGTTATGGTAAAACTAGGCGTGCTACTGGTATCTATAATTGTCAAACCAGCTCCTGAGGTCAAAACATATAATAAGCTGTAACTACATGGCACTACCGCATTCCCATCTGGGGTAGCGCTGATTGTTCCAGTCGATGCATTTGATAAACAAATCGTTGTGGTATCTACGGTTAGCCCGCCTAAGACAATACCGATTATATCTACCTGAATATTTTGTGTCAAGTCGGTCGAGTTACCACATACGTCCGTTACTCTGTAGGTTCTGATAATCGTTTCACTACAACCTCCAGCGGGAGTACTATCTCCGATATGGGTAACCGTAGTTGCACCACCACAGTTATCGGATTCGTTTTGTACCAAAGTAATATCCGCAGCAGGGATGTCTGAATAACAATCATAAGGCCCTAAATCGGGTAATGCATCTGCTGTAGGTCCCAAAGTATCTATGACAGTTACTGTTTGTGTCAAAGTTGTTCTATTTCCGCAAGCATCAGAAACGGTGAAAGCTCTGGTAAATGTACCAGTATTGTTACAACCAGACAGTCCAAATGTGTTATCCAGATAAGAAACCGTCATTGGAGCATTACAATTATCTAAGGTGTCTGTTACCGTACCGATAGAAATCAATGATGAATCCATAGAACAAGTAAGATCTAAGTATAAAGTAGTGTCAGCAGGAACGGTGAAAGTAGGTCCTACATTATCATTTACAGTAATAAACTGTTCCAGATCTCTTGTATTTCCACAAACATCGGTCAACCGATAAGTTCTTGTAACAATTCCACTACAACCCGGATCTGCGCTATCTCCAATTATAGTAACCGTTACGGTACCGCAGTTATCTGTTTCGTTTTGCACATCAGAAATATCTGCTGCAGGAATTTCAGAGTAACAAGTATATGGTCCCATGGCTGGCAATACGTCTGCTGTTGGTGCCTGAGTATCTTCGATCGTTAATGATTCTGTATCTGTTTCTACACAATTACCTCTAGTGACTTCAAGACTGACTGTTTTTACACCACAAGAATCATAAGTTACATCATGAGGACCAATTCCCGTTGCCGTAGCAGGGTTCGCAGTGTTACCAAAATCCCAAACATAGGTTGCTCCAGAGCCACCGTCATCTGCCGTAATAGTTACGACCTCATTGATACAAGCTGGAGAAGATAAATTTATATTTGCAATAGTCCCACAATCTGGGTCATCACAATCAACCAAACCATCGTCATCGTCATCTATACCATTATCGCAAATCTCTGTACAGCCTATCACTTCAAAAGTAAAGCAACAGATATCAGAAGTACCACAGTTACTTTCTGTGAAAACACAAATATCATAAAACCCAGGTGCCACATTGTTTGCAGCAATTACTACAGAGTCGGTTCCCTGACCAGAGAGTAAAATCATCCCTGCTGGTTCTGCCCAAGTATAAGCAGTAGCGGTTGGGACCACTGCAACAGAAAATGGGATATTGATATCTGAGCTACAAACAATTAGCGGATCAGTTGCTCCGATAATAGGACATGCATAAGGTCGTGGATCTACTAGTGTATCTCTAAAAGGTCCTTCTGGACAGGTACCTGCTAAGTTTCTAACAAAAACTTCATATTCTCCAGCCGTTAATCCTGAGAAAGTCGAAGTGGTAGTCCAAGTGCCTCCTGGTACCAATCTATATTCATATGATCCCGAGCCACCCGTTGCAGAAACCGAAATTGATCCATCTGATGCTTCACATAAAGATGGGTCAGCAGAGGTATCTACGGTTAATACTATTGGGCTTGGGTCAGAGATAAGCACTGAATCAACGGTCAAACAATTATTATCATCAGAGACCGATACATAGTAGATTCCTGGAGCAAGTCCAGTCAATGATGTTGCCGTCGATCCATTACTCCAATTGTATCCTAATGATCCTGTTCCACCAACAGCAGATACAGAAGCAGCTCCGTCATTATCACCAATACAGGTAATTTCATTATCAACTACTGTAGTGACCACCAATTGAGGAGGGTTACCTACTGCTATCGAATTAACGGCAGTACAGCCGTTCGCATCTGTAGCAGTAACAAAATATGTTCCTTCAGCTAATCCAGTAACCAAGGCTGTTGTAGCACCTGTATCCCACTCATATGTTTTCGCTCCGGTTCCTCCAGAGGCATTTGCGTTTGCTCTACCATTACTTCCTCCAAAACAACTTATTTCTGCGTTAATACTGAGCGTTACATCGAGGATAGATGGCTCTGTAAGCGTAATACTATCT